>CM021535.1:3487163-3497170 GCA_010994315.2 Pisaster ochraceus
TGCTATATAAGAACCTTGATCTAGCTATTAACAATGCTATATAAGAACCTTGATTATCCTATGGATGAAATTACAGGTGACATTACAATAAATGACCTGCTTTTGAACATGCCCTATGGTAATACCATCGATGTTCTGGAACTAAAGGGCCAACACATCCTGGAAATGTTGGAGCATTCAGTGAAGCGATATGAAGAAGGTGGTGATGCTGGTGAATTTATACAAACGGCAGGTAAGATACAGTACCTCAAGAGTCAACTTTTAGTGTGCATGACAAAAAGACGGTGCAGCTGGGCATGTTTGTTTCAACGTTCATCCCAGCAGAAGGACATGAACAGTAAAACTAAAACATTTTAGACAGTAATGCGTAACTGTAATGAGAACTTTTACTCTCAAGTAGGTGTATTTCCTTTATTTCTATGCTGCATTTAATTTCATAGAATGTCTAATAAACATTTGAAAAACAAACTTCTTCACTGTGTTTTTTTGAAGCACACTTTGGCCTTGATATGCTAATGAGGTTCTGCTGGGCATATACCGTGTCCGCCTGCTGGACACGCAATAAATCGCATGAATAAAAACCAGGATAAATGTGTTACACACAAGCGCTCATAGGCCATGGGGAAAACATATGCAATTAGGACTTGGGCCTCTTTGCATATGGGATGCAGATAGCACTATATTTTTATGTAATCAACTTGGAGCTTTTGGGAAAACTAATAACAGTAATTAGTATTTATTTTGTCTGGACCCTCAAAGTCCACACTTTTCAAACCCTACACTATCCAACTCCATTCAGAGCTGAGACTTCTTGGAGTGTCAACCACCATCTGGTCAAAGATTAATTTCATTTCACACTGCAAATTTTAAATTCTTATTTAATTAGTAAAAGATAAATGATTAATTTCAATTGTTGAAGCTATAAAGTTTACCAGTATCAAACTGCTTTCTGAACACGTTGCAGCTTCTACACACATACTGTAAACTACCTGAGAACAAAAACTCAAATAATAGGGAAATCCATCTGAAACATTGTTGAAGTCAAGAAAATAGCATTTGAAGACCCCACGCCTGCACCCAGTTAGGCATGTTGTGGCATGTCTACTGCATCGGACTCAAGTTCTGATGGCTGAATTATCGGAGTGTGGGTTCAATTTCCAGTCATGATGACCTGTGTCCTTGAGCAAGGAACTTTACCATAATTGCTTCTCTTAACCCGGGTGTATAAACAGGAACATAAGAGGGCTGTGACAGTGTTGTGTTGGATTAAGCTCCGAGTGCTAATTTATGAAGCTTGGGGTTGTGTGATCCCCAGGGAGTTGAGAAAGTTAGAGGAATGGTCTAAAAGTGTTCCTGATCATGTGCGCTATTTAAGAACCAAGTTTGTATGTTTGTTTTGCAGCAAGGAAGCAAATAACTCCCAAAATTAATATGCACAGAATTTCAGACAAAAAATTTACTGTATTTTGTTGCTTTCGATGAATATGCACTTGATCACCAAACTTGAAGACATTTTCACAAGTTGGTTATGTGTTTTTTATTTATTACTACAGGATTGACATAAATTTACTCTTCTGAAATTCAAAGATGTTTTTATCCCTTCAGCATCATTCAGACCTTACATACATATAGCTTACTTTCTTTCAATTTCTATTTATTTAGGGCTACAGGTCATTTATGATGTCACTCTTCCTGTTGGTCAAAGGGTTCTAGATGTGCGTGTACGTTGTGCTGAATGCGCTGTACCTTCATATAGCACCCTGAACATGGAGACAGTTTACCTAGTTGCAATGAACAGTTACATGGCAGGAGGTGGATACGGATTCAGTGCAAATCAAAACAAACTCAGCCTTGTCAAAGGTAAAGTTGTATATGAAGTATTTCATAAAATAAATGATTTTGTTTCTTTGATAGATCTTTTGATGACAATCAATAAATTTAACATTATATTAAAGAAGTGCACAAAGGTTTATACTGCGTACAATTTTCCAATAGAATTCATGAAAATGGTTCCATTTGCTCAAAGAATGTAGTTTGGCTCAACATAAACGTAATGTCAAAATGTGAAACTGGCTTTGCTCTTTTCTCAAACTCCTGCTTGGTGAGCCAAGTTTTACGCGTAGGTTTTCTTGAGTTTGGAATAATGAACACTATGTGGATATGTATTGACAGTTCTTTTATTTTTTAACTTACAAGGTGAACTGGATGTTGAAGTGACGTCTCGCTATTTTCAGACTTACTCACCAATCACAACCGGACTTGAGAAGCGTGTGACTGTACACAATGGCAATGCACCATGTTACCAAGATCCAATTGCTGGTAGAGCAAACCATTTGATGGATGTAAATCATGTGCAATTTGTCGTCATTTTGTTTTTACTTTCTGCGGTCCTAAATTCAAAATTTGTTTAAAATCAGAATCCAATCATACACCCCAATCATTGTTCAACCATCTTGGACATATTCCTTGTTTTCTTTAAGAAACTCTTGACTTTTAGGCTGCAAAAGGAGCCAGACAGCGGGGTAGCCAGGATGTTTTCACTGGGGGCACTGGAAAATTGGGGGGGTGCATTGCATATGAGGTGACATTCATAAAACCAATTAAAAATTTAAAATTCAAAATGTGTGTGTATTAAAATGCAGTCTGTCTTTATTTATTTATGTGACCAAAAAAAGAATACTGCTAAACACAGAGTCTACTGCGTAGTCGTTGTTTTTCTGGTCTATCTGATAACATTATTTTATAGTATCAACAAATAATTGTTTTAAATGGTTACTGGATGTACCTAGTTACACTTGTCATGCATTAATATAGGACACCAACAACAGATCACATGTTCTACTCATTTGGACTAAGGGCGTGTCCAAATTGGCCACTACGGCTACGGCTAAGGCTTGGGCTAAGGCTGGGACACCGTGTCATCATGTGTTGAAGTATAGGACAACCTTATGCAACAGCCTTAGCAGCCGTAGCCGCCAAATTGGATACAGCCTGAGACACCACATCACAGTACACTGCAATGGTATCTGCCTCATTCCCAGGACAGACATTACTCCCTGAAAACAAAGGTTCTGTTCAGGTTATATGCACATTGTGGTACCAGACTATTTGGTTCCAATTCCATGGGCAACTTGCTCATTGGTATAAATAATAGATATTTTCAGAGTGCAACCATCTGGTTTTTCTTTCCAATTTGTGTTTAAATGTGAAACAGTTTTAGGCCAAACTCAGCCAAGTCCTTTAAAATGAGTTGCTGGTCCAAAGGTCCTGGGTTCAATTCCAATTCTGAACAACATGGGCCTTTTTATTTAAAAAATTAATTAAATGAATAGAGTGGGACTTGAAATGACATCATTGCTTCTCCACCACACTGCAGACCTGATTGAACATTCTCTATGTAAGTTTAATTAAAATTACAATACTACAAATTTCAAATAAAGTGAAATCGAAGACAACTTGGCGCAAAAATCTTAATTAAAAACATCAGCAAAATTTCATGAATAAATAAGTAAAACCAACCACATGTACTTTAGTTTAGGAGCATTGGAAATGTTCATTTTAAAAAATTACAGTATTTAAGTTGGACTATTCTTCAATGTTTTTTGCCAAATCTTCTCAAAAAAACAACATTTCATTTTCCGTTTTAATGAGGAGTTTTAGGAACACATTATTCACTACATCCCCTGTTTGTAACAGACAAATTCCTTAAACTTAATTGAGTTGTGTGACCTTCTTTTAGTGAAAATATTACCGTCCAAAATGACAAGTCGTTTGTAAAATGTTTGTGACAGGCTTGCTTCAAAATGTTAAGGAGCAATATTTACTGCACAAGCCGCATCATGAAATTCATCTTTTATTTATTAATAAAACAAACATTATTTTGAGCATTGGCAGAGCTGCAGCCTCATATTAAGCACAGGTGTTAATAAGTTAACCAATACTGGCAGTAAGTTGTTTATTTAACATGTTTACATCTTCCTCCAAAAAAAAAGTCCACATAACAAAACAAAGTTGTTTTAACTTCAAAATAGTTGAAGAGTTGGAGATCAAAAAGGCACTGGCATTGCCATGAGAAGGGCACTCCACTGATCAACAAAATGTAACACAAATAGTGAAAATCAAGACATCCCTCCTTGGACTTTAACTTAATGAACACATTTTGATATCATCAGTAAAGTCATGATGTGATACCTCAGGAATAAACTACATACTATTTTGTTTTGTTAAAAAACAATGATTTCAGTTCAAACAATTAATACTGATGCAATAATAAACAACATGTCCCTTTTTTCTACAACATTCACATTATTTGTGTAAAAATGAAACATTGTTTTTATGAAATTTGAAGCTTGGATTGATGTGTACAGGTAGAAGGATTCACTCCCCAACTGTATAATGTGACATTGTCAGTACTATCTCAGTGGAGACTGTTGTTTCCACATCAAGTTAAACCCCCAAAACACACCTGGTTATTGATATCATTATTCAAGGATGCCCCATAAGTGAACTTATGTCATGACAAGATGTTATGTAAAGTGAAGTGTCATGACAGGTGCTCTTCACAGCTCCTGCCACAACACGCCACAACAGTAGTAATGCTACTATTCCTAATTTATAAGCCTTTGGTTTTGATGGGTTGAGCCCCATAGCCATTTATCATTGTGTATTCATCTTGTTTCAAGCAATTGTGACCAAATACAATGAAGAAGCTGGAAGGAAAATGGTCTGGTCCCTCTGTTAACAAAATGAGATATAGAAATATTTCATCAATCATCATGTAGAAAACGGGATCCTTCATATGTTTCTTCTTCAGACTCTGGTCAACTTGCTTTCCATAAAGCCTACTGGAATGAATAAGACTTTAGAATTGATTGAGTATCTTCAGCAATGAGGTCAAGTTTTACCTCCAGGAGAAATTCTTCCTATCAAACGACATGGTTATTACAGGTACAGGTACAACTTTGTCAGTAAAAAAATATATCTATCAACACACCTGCTTTATACATGTATTCAGATTGTTGTGAGCACCTTTGAACTAAAGCACCAAGTTATAAATATGCTTGTAAAATAAACATGCATTGTCAATATACAGTGCAGGTATCAATTATAAATAGCTTAGATTGTAAGCCATATGTTCGCTTTGATTTGCAACTACAAAGTGATCAAAATGGCGTTAACTTTATGTAATGTAGAGTTCTCTAATAAATAACAAGTTATCATACACATTATTCAGCTATACAGTAATAAGTTATCAAAACAGTTTAAACGGCCCCACACTAACTTATGCATCAACATAAAGTCTATTTTGGCAATGGATGTTGCCAGCTGGGTACCAGACCTTTCTTGGAACAACTACATGTATCTTGTTTTTTTCCATCAAAACAAGTTTAACCAGACTGAAGCTGACGGTAACCAGTCTCGAGCTTTCTATTTTACAATCAGTTTTCAGAAGGAGAGTATTCCAAACTGGGAATCTGTGAAGGTTGCAGCATGATAGGGTTAGACCCACAGAATATCCTCTGCTTTTTATCAAATTACATGATACGATCCTGATATACATGTAGCACCAATCTCATAAGCACCTTTAAATATGGTACAATCAGCGATGAAAATAAGGTCTAGGGGGCACACAGGGATGCACCAATTTTGTCTAGGTCAAGTAAAACAGTAGTTTGCATTTTTTTTTTTTTTTTTACCAAGATCTTAATCTAGGCAATAACAGGTATGCCTCTTTACAGTGCTCTTGTTATGGGCTGTTTTATATGCTATTTTGTACAAGATAACCTGACGTGGCGGTAAAAAGATTGTTTGCTTGTAAATAAAAAAATAGTTATAAACATTGAGAAATACCACACACAAGCTTTTGGGGTACTATCTTAAAGGCTCAGATTTCAAATGGTGGGGCCGTTCCATTTAAAATCTGGCCCTCGGGAGGGCAGTACAATGGTAGTATGAAAAACCTTTGAAATAATTGTGACAAGTTCTAAATGCCCAAGCAGCTTGGTCAGTTAACAATGGTCAAGGGTAGGATAAATGATTGCTACAAGAGATCAAAATCATTTCCAATCTCGAAGCTTACTTTCTAAAAACTGACAGAAAATGGTAATGATCTTTATACAATTTGACATTGGCAGAGTTATTCTTAAAAGCTAAAAATAAATTTAAAACATGATGCCTGTTCCACTGACATAAGGAATCCTGTTTAAAACACTAAGACGAGAACATATTTGCCCAGACACTCAATTATCTTTTTTTGATTTGCCAGATCAAAATAAGACCCAATGAACATGCACAAATATTGTTTTCCCAAAAACTAGTCTATTCAGGATTTTTTTTCTATGTGCATTCTAACAACTAGAGGATTGGAACAGCTCAGGGTTTTTTGGGGTAAAACCAATGATGCATCACGTCTTTATTCTTATTGCCATTTTTTGTTCACATTGACTGTATAAATAGTTTGGTCTACTGCAAACACTTGAATGATTTCTTCCTGGAGTCAGCCAAAACTTTCCTTGTTGTAATGAAACTTGGTCTTGCGTTGATTCCATCTATTGCAATGCTTGTGAACACGATTTGAGAGCTTCTTAGGTCCACAGACAAAAACACCAACATTAGACCTGAAGGAAAAATATATTGCACTATTTAGTGTCAGCTTTTGTGAATGCTTTTTCTCAACATATTTCTGACTGCTAACCCAAAATGGGTTCTTGGATTATTGACCTTACTTCAGATCACTGTTAAAGGAGCAGCATGTACCCTCCAATCAACACTTAACATCCAATTGTCTAAATGCATAGACTAACCCAGGATTGGATAAGAAACCAGTGAATATCAAGTTGCGTTATGCTACACTATGGGATCAGTGGGCTTCACAACCCCAACCCAAACCAGTCCCCTTGGAACAAACTTACCCAGGATTGCATAATGACACTTCACTGAATAGCTGTTTTAAATCGGGCCTTCCCCTGTTGACTCTACTCCACACCAGACTCTGTGTTGCCGAACTCTCCTCCATTAAATTGGAGGTATCATCACCAGTGACATACAGCCTGAAAATCAGCAGGTCTGGTCTGTTGGAGTCCCAGAGCTAGAACAGAAGAGGAATCAAAGATGTAGAAGGTTGGAATAACACAAGAGCAACTGCTTACCATGCACTTACAGCCCTTGGAATAATGCTGAGACTTTACAGGGTGATGTAAAGCGCAGCATACAGAAAGTGCCATCAAATTAGACTCTGGTTTTGTGGCTACATAGCGGCAATTAAACTTCTGTGATAGTATAAACATTCAAGTAGACCAACTTGATTTTGACCACCTTTTAAAAATGTTCTGTTCTTTGTTAGCAATGAATTGATGGTGATTGGAGCTTTGTAACACTATAAGGGCAAAGCTTTTGGTTTCAAATGGATTCAAGTTTACCTCGCATGTTAAAGCAATTAACTGTAAGGCACTATATAACATTATTGTAAGACTAAGATTACAATTTGCATAAAATAACTGAGAAATTTCAATGTGCAACACCTAACAACGAGTGATTGGCAATATTGAGAAATAAGGTTTAGTTTTGATCAACTAGTACTACAAACTTACCTTTCTATGAAGTTGTGCTATGCAGTCTGCAAACCAGTCAAAGCTGGTAACACTGCGACACACCCATATAAAGTACAATCTGCGTAACTTTGTTTTTTGACGACTATCCTCTCTGTAGAATGGAGCAATCCACATTTAACTTGATTAATGGAGTGCATAGGGCATTATACACAGACTACAACACAGAGTTTCATTGTGTGTTGAAATCCATGTGAGTGTAGTAATGTTTGTGTACGCTGTACGACTCTTGTATGAATCGGTTCTTTGACTGCATGCATCATGCAAAGCTGCCTACATGTATATGCACACTAACACGTGTATGCAGAACACTGTCAACTGTTCATAAACTGTTCCCACCAGTTACACATACACAATGTGCAGGTATAGATTCTACAGTTAGCTAGCATTCTTGTCAGTGTGGTTAAATATCTCTGTGGGATTTCAACTTGGTTGGACGACTTCAGCATTTTTCATTCCAACATTGCCTCAAGAAAAAAAAAACCTGTTCGTTCTTTTTTATGACTTTATACTGAACAGCCACCTTTTTTATACCATTCAAAATAAGAACTTTTTTCGTAATTTTCCCAAATAGAAACTGATTTTTTGTTACTTACAGAAGTGAATTTAAAACAGCAGCAAATGGAGTGACGCCAACTCCCCCAGCTATGCATATGCTGGTGTCGTAGCGAAACACATCTTCACTAGCACTGCCAAAAGGCCCGTCAATGTACAATCTAAAATAAATATCATGTATTTTTGTCTATGGTTAGATATAGCATTAAAACATCTGTTTTATATCAAAATTTGTCTCAGATTGTAAAGATAAAGATAAAAAGACAGCTCATTTAACTCAACTTTGTTGACTAAAAAACTTCCATAATTATTCATTACCTTAATGTTGAAATGATTATAACTTAATTCAACTACATGAAAATAGCTACACATGTACCTCATATGCAGATCAGTTTCTTATTATTATGTCCACAAAATCGAGCGACGCATCTCTCACCCTTTATTTTGTTTGATATTAATTTTCTGCAATGTAACCCTGTGCAACCAAACCGAGGCTAAGAGGGGTGATAGTCTGGCCCCTCTTGTAAAGGGAATCAGTATTTGTGAGCTGTTGCCATCCAGTTGGTTAGAGTCCAGGAATGCAACCATTAACCATGCCCACTTTCAATATGTTGGCTCCAATCATTGGTATTCTGAAGCATTTACTAATGGTTTGTCAAGGAGGCTCTGAACATATTTTAATGGATACTGGTGCTTTATAAACTATTTTGATTAGTTGATTAAAGATAGGGTCACACTTTGGTAAAATTGTGTATTTTTTTTTCAAAAGCCTGCTTGTTATAAAGATGGTAGGCCCTACTGGTAGTAGGCATTCTAAGAAATTATTTTGTCTGAAGTGCCCCGTTAGAACTATAAAAAAGTTTGTCAAAAAATGCGGCTTTCTGACATTCAAATTTCTGTGGTGTCCATTTGTGAATGCTGCGGCCAGAGATGTGGTTGGTACCCACTGGCACCTCTGTAAACATGGATGGGTTCTTGATTACAATACAGTGGCAGCTTTTCCTGTTTTCTCAACACGTTCACACTGTTTTCAACTAAAACTTTCACAGGTGACTTTTATTGTATCTTTCTTGATACTTTTGCCCATAAATCGGCATAGGTTGACAACAACCAAACAATGACCCTACCTAGTACCTATAAGTTATTATTAGGATGCCATAGAAAGAGCATTGAGCAAGTGCAAGTCTCAGCCATACCTTGGTAGCTTAAGACATTCAGAATCACCCATTCCTGGCCCACAACTTTTCTTTAATAAATTTCGAAGAGAGCCTGTAAAAAAAAGGAATTTTATTTACTTGTTATTTATTTTTTATATTTGTTATTTTAATTAAAAACCATATTTTACCCTTTCAGCCCCAAGTTCTTTTGACATAAACAACCGCTGGTGCCCACATTGATTCACCACTCAAGCATGGCGCACACATTCTCACACAACAGGAACTTGGTGTTCAAAGTTTGATTTTATAAACTGAATTATTACCTTGCACATTTAGGTTGAGGCTGAGGCAGTGAGTTTGAGGCTGAGGGTGGGGTGAGACTAAGCCCATGAGGGTGAGGCTGAGGCAGTGAGGGTGAGGGTGAGACTGAACCCATGAGGGTGAGGCTGAGGCAGTGAGGGTGAGGGTGAGACTAAACCCATGAGGGTGAGGCTGAGGCTGAGGCAGTGAGGGCGAGGGTGAGGGTGAGACTGAGGCTGAGGCTGAGGCAGAGACCATGTGGGTGGGGCATATTCAGCACGGTTGTCTTATTCTACTTGCTATTGATCCTTCTATGTAAGTTCATTTTTACATAGTAATCAAAAGGGCCTTAGCCTAAATCTAAAATTACTGTAAATCACAAAAACAC
>CM021535.1:3499048-3509325 GCA_010994315.2 Pisaster ochraceus
ATAAGGCTTAGTCAATTTGGAGGTTGCTATACATAAGCCTACCTAACCAGACAGCAACAATGAATTTATAATCAGAGGAATTGCATGATGCCACGAAAGTCATTGTAGCAGACATTATTCAACTGGAAGTTATAACTGGCTGGTTTTCTTACCCTTGTTATTGTGAATGGATGCCATTCAAAACGTGATACTAAAGGACATCGAAGCATAATATACTGCAAGGGTGCAAAGAAGTACAGCAAACAGCAAAATCAAATCGTGGTCCATGTTTACACAAGACATTTGTGATCAACCATTACCTCTTTACAGGGCTCAAACTCGGGGGGAAAATCCACCAGACCACATGGCTTGTGGCTAAAAATGTTTAATGGACCAGAATTCTTTTTACAAGACCAGTATCAAAATAAGAAAAACTTCCTGACCCAGTTTAACAAGCACTTAATATTAAATTAAAAAACACAAGACCAAAGTCCTGCCAAAAGTTTACTGGCCTGACACTATAACTACTGGGATGGTCTGCAATCCAGTGTAAAATTCAAGCTCTGCTATATCGTATGGTTCTTTCCAAATAAGATACTTGCTTTGAAAATTGTTACCTTCTAATGAAATGTGCAAAAAGTGTTTACAGAGTACACCTGTACTATCTGCATACTACCAACATATGGATTATGTTTGGTAACAATTGTTACTGACTTTGGGTAGACTTGATAGACTAGCCTTCATGTGGCCTTGGATGCAAACTGGTTTATACTTGGGTCAGACCCAGCCTGCTTGGATACCTTACCCTTTTGATGTTTTATAACAAGATACTTTTATTAAATGACTTTAAAGCCAAACCAACACTACTAATAATACTCCTGTTCATCAGGTCGAGAAACATTTCTGAACCCATCTCAGCTCCTTAGGAGTATGCAGCACCAGCAACCAAATGGTCACACAGGTTGCTCATAATTCACATCAACCATCTCTGAAAAATGTTTACAAGCTGAACAGCCTCTTGATATAAGCAAAAAGTGCACTGACACATAAACTTTCCAATTCTGTTGTTTTATTATTTAGGGGGTTGTCCAAGGGCATCACGAGCTACACCCACCACAAATAAAAACAGCAAGAAGGGGCTCTATATGCTAGTACATTGTAATCAAAACAAAACTAATTTTCCAGGCATACCCTAAAGTTTAAAATAAATCAATAACCCCAAGGCAATACAATTGTACACTGTTTCAACAATCCCAATTGTAATAGCCCTCAAATTTGTCATTTACAACAACAACCGTTTTAGTAAGAGCCTCAAAAGTGACATTGAGGCTTAGCGAGGTTTATTCAGTCTCTTTTTAGAGGAGTACCCAATGTTCAAATAAATGCAAGACATACACAGTCTATTAGAAACATGGTGGGTACCAACCTGTCCTGGAAGAGCCTTCAAATTATCCACATGTAACTCCAACTCCATGACATCACACGCTTGAAACCGAACAGCTGTTATTGTTACACTTTGATAGCTTTTGAAGAATCTCCATATTCTCTCAAATATATACAGACCAGCAGGGAGTACTAAAAAACACCATGTCTGACGGGGAGAAACCAGTTTAAGAGCTACATCAAAATAACAAATCAAAGTGAACTGTAAATTCTAACCCCAACAGCTAGATATGATTGTTTCAGTGGGGAGGGGGGGGGGGGTACTACATTCAGTCATTGTTTAACTACATTTACCTCACTGACAAGCAAACCAAAATGGATGCCCACATTCCATGGCACCATTAAAACCATTTCTTTTCTCTTCATTTCATTTTGGCATGACAAGGCTGAACAGTTAAGCACACTGGATCAGCTTCTGATCAGCAAAGTGTGGGTTCCAGTCCTGGTCTTGACACTTGTGTCGTTAGGCAAAACACTATTATTGCTTCATCCTTCGGAGGACATAAAGCAGTAGGTCCTGTACATTGTGTAATGAATGTACAAGAACCCAGTTACACTTATTTGAATTAGAGAAGGTGTTTCTGGCAGTGGCAGCTGAATGCACTGCATCACCTTGTGAACCCTTATGAGGTACTATATAAATGGGTCTCATAATTCAAAAACTTCAAAACCTGTCTAAAAAATAATAATAGGCACTTTGCGATGCCCGTGGATAAAGCGCTATATAAAAACTAGTTACTATTATTTATTTGTTATTCAAAGAGAGAAAATAGAAAAGGAAATTAAATTCTTGCCCAAAGAATCATTTTACACTTTGGAGGTGTTTGTGTGTGTGATGGGGTGGGGCACACAAGCTGTTCGAGTTAGTGTTTTATCAAGTATAATTTTATTTGAACACTACTTCTCAGCCTCCAAATGTAAAATTTGCGAGGGGACTGAGCCTCCATTAATTCAGCATGTCATCAGCCATGAGAATAAGTTTGTTGAGGTGAGGGTTAGATAGAGGGGATGCCCCTCTTCTGCACCCCATGGATCCATCAGGATTAAGTGACTTACATCTGATTTGTGTGAAACAAAAGCTGGCTTCTCTTCACATATCATGGTGGAATTCTTATCCATGTCTTTGCCATGTTGGTTTGGTTCTGGTTCAGCAGCGGGTATAGCTGTGTCTATACAGCCCGGCGTATGCATGTTCAGATTATACTGTTCTTTTAAGACACCTCTGAAGTAAAGACAATTGACAATTAATTACAACAAAACATTCACGACTGTTCAAGATTGGTTTTATTCACTACAAATTAGTTTAGTAACAATTATTTTAATAACAAAATGATAGTTTATCAGTCAAAGGTTTCAAATGTGAAGCAATGATATTTTCACTGGTAATTTTATCTTGGGAAAAGCCGGGACCTTTTTCCTTAATTAGATCATTTTGGAAACACTTGTTCAACTCCCATGCACCTTGCTGTCACATGTAACAAATTGCATTTTTTATGGAGGCCCAATGTTTGATATGTGCAATACTTGAACGGTGCTTTCAATTTAGGCATTTTTCTAAAACCTTACCAGTATATGAAGAGGTTACCTTATGGTACAAGGTTTCAGACAGGTGAATGGGGCCTAACCCAGCGCTGTGATATCAAAAAGGAGCTTAATGTATTCAACAAAGGCCGTGACATTGGCACTAAATACACCGCACTACAACTTAAAATTCTCCATGCTGGAATCAAATAGGACAACTGGTACCGTACACACTGTACTGCTTTCAATAATCTACAGTGAAATGTGTCCCAATAGATTTAGTCTACAATCACACATATCAAATCAAGACTCAAGTTAATTGACTAAGAAAACCATAATAAAAATGGATTTTGAAACCAACAGTACTGAGCTTCACTTACCCTAATGAGTGAGCTATAAGTAGTGCGTAGAACACAAAGAAAAATTGATGGCAGTACCAAAACAGCTCATGCCTGGATGTCCTGTAATGTAAAGCAAACAAAGGTCACATAGAATGTCATGCAATCCTTAAACAAGAATAGAAAAATAGCTGTAGAAAGTATTTTGTTCTAAGCAAATAGGGAACCGACAAAATGCAGAAAGTGAAACATAATATTTTGGCTGACTTGTTTTTTGCTAACCAACATGTCTATGTTCTCCATATGAAATTAATTATGTTGTCAAAAACATCTTATAAATCAAAATGATCACGGTGGCACTGGAATTTATTTCATTGTTGATAATCCTTAAAATGCCAAAACAAAAAAAGGTGCAAATTGTCATTGATCATCAATAACCTTGGGACATAATTTGATTAGTTTTAGTTTGAAAGCTCATTTTCATACCAATACTAATCTTTCAATGAAATATTAATGTCTGAACTACTACCAAAATCAAGAAAACAGCACTTATAGACCCTCTACTACTTCAATTGCACCAATCAAACTAAGAATTATGAATGTACAAAAACATTTAACCTAAAACAGGAGCACCTAATTGGATGGTGTTTTTACTGAAAACTAGAACATGAGAATGAATTTACTTTTACAAACATATTGATGTATTACCCTTTTGGCAAAAATAAAATCTGTAGTAATCACCACTTATCCCCTTGAGTTAACCACATCATTGAATGAGCCACAGGAGGCCCTGTAGTTGACTTGACTTCATTCAAAGTAAACACGGGGTGTCTCAATTAAGCAGGCTACCCATCGAGTTCAATTAAGTCTTGTATAGTTGTCTTACAGATTTGTCACACCATAAATTTACAATTCGAGGGAGACTGATTAGTTTCAATCTGAGAGCTCACAGATTACAAAGTTCATTTCAGTGTCTTGACCCTGCAGAATAATGTAGGCTACCCACCTGAAGTACTGACAAAACTGAGAAAATAGCTTTTGAAGACCTCACCCCACATCCCAATTGCTTATTTTGATTGTCATACTTGAATATATGTAAGCCTGCTGAGCCTGCACAAAAACCCTGATCCCTGACATTACATAAACGTCTTTTGTTGTTTTTGCTCAAGCAGGCTCCCCAAACTGGATTAAATGTTCACACATTGTTTAATCTAAACCTAGAGGGTGAACTAAAACCAATAAAGACTCAGTACAGGGTTGAACATTATTGGATAAGTTGAAGTCTAAAGCTCACTTAATCTTCCCATAAAGAAATATTTCCATCTGAAATACTGTCAACGTCAAGAAAATAGCATTGAAGACCCTCATTGCACATTTCGAATTTAGCAAGTATGACATGACTGTGCACAATGAGTTACAGGTGCTTTTGAAACATTGTACTAATGCAGTCAAGATAATTCCAAACTTGCTAAAGGCATTTTTAAGCAGGTCCTTTTTGAGGCCAGGAAACAAATTTATAAAGCTGTTGAGCAGACAATATTGCAAAAGCTGGCCTTTTCCATGAAGTGATACTTTTGTGCTAAACACATTTGCCCCGTAACAGTTTTGTTAGGAAATTGTATCCAGCTGGCTTTTTAGTTACCTTACAGCTCGGCAGGACGTGAGGACAATTGCCGCCAATATAATGAGCATAAGGCAGCCTGTTATTCCAGGCACTGTAAAAAAAACAATATATGGACATCAAACATCATTCAAACATGTGCCAAAGGTTCATACATCCAAGGTCTATACAGGAAAATGATATAAATTCAATTTAAACACTGTCTCCACAACCATAAAATCAAAGTTAACAAAGAGGTGTTGTTAGCCATTAGCACACGTTTAGCAATTAGGCTATAAACAAATAACAACGTTCCAGTCGGAACACTGAGTGACAATCCTCTAAAGAAATATTGAAAAAGTCAAGAAGAAACCTACTACCTCCCCCCCAAAAAACAAAACAAAACAAAAACAAAACACACACACACACAAACAAACAAAAAACAACAACATCAAACAAACAAACAAACAAAAAACAACAACATCAAACAAACAAACAAACACTTTTGCTTATTTCAAGCTCACATGTGAGTAATTAAATTGTTGTTTTGTTATTTTACTAACTAATACATGACCAGTAAATCTTGTGAATTTTGAGAGCTGGTTATATGATGATGGAATTTTTTGTAGAGGGGAGTTAATTCTAAAAAAAACAGTGATGTACTTTCCCTTTGACGCACCTGTTGTGAAGATTATCCTGCAGGGGTTCTGTGTTGGAGAAGAAAAAATGCAATTAATTAAATACTAAATTATAGTTAAAATAAAAATTTTAACAAAAAAATGTAGTTCAAACTTGGTAAAAATGCTTCATTTCAAAAGAAAGTAAAATTTTGGAGTAACAGAAACGTTTAAACCAACAAAAAAATAATGAAATTGACAAATATTGTTTGCAAAAACTCTGAAACCCACCTCACCAAGATACTGTGCTACATTTACATCTGGAACATTAACATTGAAACGGTTGGAGAAATGTACAGCATTGAAGAAATGAGCAACACAGTGAACAGCTGCAAATAAGCAAGATTAGAACATTGTGTTAACAAACCTACAAATTAACAATCTACAAATTGATTCGTTTGATTCTGATCAAGTATGAAAACTCAATGCTTACAAACAATAATGCACTTTAGTACCTTCATTATAATACCAATTTTATAGTACAGAGAAACAAACAGCTGAAGTATTGTCAAAATCCAGTGGCATTTAAAGACCATACAAATTACTGTAGAAATCAGCATAGATACAGGACTGTTGCTTTTAATTTATAATGACAATTTTAGAACTTTTTTTTTAACACCAAAAACGTTTGGGTAGGCCTACCTTAAATATGTTCAATGTTTTTTGGAAGAAAAACAATCACTTCATGTTCTCTTCTCAAGTCAAATGAAATGAAAGTTGGAGTGAAAACAATAATTAATGGAGGGTATAAATTGTGTTCTGTCAAAGATTCTGTAGACATTCATCTGGCTAAGTTTTATTGAAGTATTTCTTTTGAGGATTGGAACTGGAAAATATGGCGGGGATCAAATTCTGAGGTTTCAGCTCAAAACTCAAAGGTTCAGAGGGCAAATTCATAGACATTCGGTCGGAAGTAATCTCGATTAATGATACACAACTCTTAAAAATGTCAAAATAAAAGGAGTGTGTAATTTACTGCTTGAGTGTGACTCTCCCATGGGGCTTGGGATAACTGGACGGCGCCACTGTACTTACACGCACTTGAATTAAGTTCAAAACAAAATACTTCATAAGAGGGGGGTTCATGCATGAAATGACTTAGACTGAGAGGCTAAATGACAATCCAATCTTAGTATGTTTGGCGTTTATATTAGATAACAAAAACTATTTCAAAAACACGTTCAATAAAACCATTAGTTCTGACGAAAGACAGATATTAGGCCAGTCTTTGTACATGTGACACTCGATCGTTTTCTGTGGGATAGTTTTAGTGAAAGATAGTTAAAAATGTGTCTGTTTCGGATCGTCTGCGTGTTTGTGATGATCCAAACATGACATTTCTAGCGAGACAACTTTAACTGCTTTATTGTGACAGACTAAGCACTCACTATTTACCCTTTGTGACCTTGCGTTTTCATTCTAACTGAACACCCATTGTACACGGTTGTGATCATAGCCCTTGATTTAACAACCCGTAAAGATGTCTTTCAAAAGAAACCAATTTCTTTGAAACTACGAGTCGGACTTACTTGTTCCTACACAAATGAAGACGGCTATAACGATGTGTACAAAGCGACTTCTGTCCAAGCATTTCCTGGTGGTTCGGTGGACCTATGGGAGTAGATTGGATGATTAACGAGCCATTCCAGTCAATATTACTGAGTGACACCAAGCACTTTATTTTGATAAGGGCACACGAAAAGGGACATGCGTGTGCAGCCTCTTTTCACGGATCCCATAAATTTCCCCAGAGATTTGTCCTTTTGTGATTAAGTGTGAGGAGCACTCCACCATTATCACTACAGAACTTGACAAAACACAAACAAACAAATCATAGACAACCACTTTATCTGCACCATGCATGCCATAATAGTGGTTCACGTATTCTGAAGGTATTAAGTCAGTCGGCCACTATAGACGGTAATCATGAAACTGTGAATAGTTTCTCAAAATCATTATCCCAAAATCTATCCATATTTTTATTGTATTTCTTTTTTATAATACACAATGCCAAGTTAACAACTTATTTTGTTTAAAGTTAAGTTTAAAGTATTAAGATTGTTTCTGGTAAATGATCACAACTGGTGACCTTTTGATTCTATTGTCCTTGTTGGTTTTAGCGGTGTGACGCCGCAAGACCCCCGTGAAAGACGGGAAGATCGAGGACATTTAACAATCAAGAAAAGACGGCTTGCCGAACATAAATTACAATGCACAAGGTTAACGTTGTAAACCACGATCAACAATGAACTAGGTCACCAAACGTTAACCACTTTGTCTAACCTCTTTTGTGGTCTCATTTTAAAGACGTCTGTTGGCATTGTACTCAGATTTAGTGGTAGCCTATTTATTCCCTGCATGATTGATGATAGTCTTTTAGACTTCTGAACGTCAAGGCTACTAAGGCCCAAAACACTTACAACAAGTAGAACACCCAGAAACAAAAACGTAATACACACTCGGATGCCTTTTGAAAGGTGCTGAAAATTAGTACCAAAAACTATCAGCAATTTTTGTTATTCTTATATTTCGTACAAGAAAAATGGATGACGCAAATGTTGTGTTTTGCAGCTGCAACGTGTTTACATGTTGTTTGTTTAACGTAACTTCGAAAGATTCTATTTTGAAAATGTAAAAACTTACACTTTTGGTAATAAAAAGTAGCCCTATTGTTTATTGATGTATGTACGTATATAGGCCGATCATTTAAATTTAAACCTTTACATTGGACAACAGAACCAAACGGTACGAGCAAAACGAACATGATGTTTTCATGCTCTTCGAAATGTTATTTTGAAATCGTTTTGTTTTTGTGTACATGTATACGATTATTTCTAATTGTTGGTAAATGCATCGATGTGACGCGAATTGCCAGTTTTAATTAATAAAGCTTACTTCACCTGTCGCTGTGTCAGCGGCGGGTTACAATGTACGGCTGAAAATCAATTCATGTATATTCCAGAAAATTACGGTGCTTCGTGAAATTATTACAGAGGCACTTTTTCATAGAGTTATTTTCCGTCTGTAATATTCAAGAATCGTAATGCCTAGTGATTCCCAACAAATTAAACCCATTGTTGTTTTAAGGTCAAAAACCGTCTGCATGCGATGGATCCCACCGCTGCAACCAAAATTTTAAAATTTCGGTTGCAGCGGTAGTACCAACCAGATAAGACCCATGGAACAGATTGTCTCATCCAAATAACACTGTTGATAGGAACTTTAATTGACCTACGGTTGGCAGACTAGGGATGGAAGGGCTGAACTTTCATCAAAAGTTGTTCACAGGTTTGGTGTTTTACTCCTGGCCTTTTCATTAATGTCATCCCAAACAAACAACGACTAGACTCGATCACTCTCTGTAACATGAAGGACTTCGAATGTTCCACTGAGTTGCGGGAATAGTGTTATTTTAGAATCAATGCAACTCACGTGTTTAGAACTCCTTATCAATGACAGCACACATCTGCACATCGGTAGCAAGATTGTAGCACAGTTAAGATTTAGCACGGCTGCTGAACCCCTCGAAAAACAAAGCCCAAGCTGAAAAGGAAATCGGTGATATACAACAATGAGTGTATCATCCCATCAAGTGTAGGCAACCGAGACCTTGGTATACAGGTTTAAAAACATTTAATAATAAAAACAAGGTCACATTTTTTGTTCGAAAAACCACAAACTTTCGAACAGTTTTTGCTTCGTCAGTGTTTTTGCGCACTTTCATTTGTTTTGGGGGTTGTACAGTCGCAAATACCAACAATGACTTGTGTGTGATTGAAATGCATACTACATCGACTTCAGGTGGAAGTTGAAATACGTTTCTGTTCAAAGGATTAAGTACATTATAATCAACTATTTAATAAATGAGCTTTCCAATTTAAACTTGGCATTTCCTGGATAATTACAGATCCTGCACTTAACAGTCTTTATAGCACAAACCCGTATATAGGTCTATATATACACAAAAACAGAATTAAGTAAGTGGCACGAATGTTATGCTTTCTAATGCGTTCCACTGTCTGATGACAAAACAAAGTAATACATTTTTTTTTTTGCCAGTTTATTCATAAAGTGTTGTAATAAAAGTGACCATTAAAAACATGTGTGAAGGTGACTCAAGTGTTTTGCTTCAATGAGTCTGAAACACCAAAAACTCTCTTTAACAATTTGACTCGGCAATAATTAAAAGATCCTGTATCATGCATACAGTGCTCCTTATGACAACCGCACTTGGCCTATTTTTTGTTTGTTTAAAGGTGCAACCTCGTTCTCAAATGTCAACGCTTTGTGTTGCTGATTTAAATCATTAAGCGAAAGACATAAAACCAGTTTATTTTTTAAGCCAGAAAAGTACGATGCTTTTTCATCACACTATGGTCATTTACACTGATGCAATATGGGTATAAACTACACTGGGTGTGAAAATTACAGCACTTTCCAGTTTCATGCCAAACGTAAATAACAACAATTCTGCACCAAACCACATCAATATAATTGGTTGAACTTTGAAGATGCTCTGTTGCTAAACTTTGTCATGTCTGAAATGTGAGTAATTACCAGGAACAAACATATTAGTTTGAGCGCCCACTCCGCCAATTTTGTTTAGCATAGTTCACAGCCCTGTCTTATGATTGGACACTGAAGCGAAACGTAGTCCGGTAACGTTTACGATATACCCGGCAGAATAGTTGCCAACCTACTGTTGTTATGTAATGTTGA
>CM021535.1:3513974-3544410 GCA_010994315.2 Pisaster ochraceus
TGTGTCGATACATTTTTGTTGTTTGTTTTCTTTTGAAGGGAGCATTGGTTGCGCCACATTGTGCCACCAATGACCTTGCTTGTTATTGGGTAGGCTACTTTACTACATTCTCATCGTCTGAAATATGTCACAGAAGCTTGGGGTGTGAAATCAACATGACAGGCCTAGTAGTTGTGTTTATTGTCCCGATGGTACGGGCTAGAAGCTCCACGTCACAATTGACCCGGATTCCAGATCCCGTGGGTCTTGATTAATTTCTGGGTCAATTGACCCTGTGTTTGTGTCAATGTGAAACGTATTGATTAAAATGTTAACTTTTTCACTCGAGTTCCGGGTCACTTTGACTACGGTTCAAACTGACCCAGAAATGAGTCCGGCCCGCCAATCGGGGTCAATTCTGACTCAGGACTTCTTAGTAGGCCCTTAACGAACCCACGGCTTGGGCTTGGTCTTGGGCTTTAGGCTCTGTCTGTTGAATTTAGAAAACGTGTGGACTTCAAACAGTCACGGAGCCCGAGTCAGAGCGCACGCCGTGGTTTCCCGATGGCGGGCATAGCAAGCTTTACACAATACACATACAAACATGGTGAACTGTACACGTCATCGGTGTGGATTATTAAAGACGCACTGTGTGACCCGAATTTCGCCGGAAAATGTTCTATACAATTTGTCTCTGAATGAATGTTGACAGATGATGCTGTTTTCAAAGCGTTTGCATATGCCACTACGGTAGGCGATCACTAATTAATGGCGGATTTTTTATTTCGCACAATGTCTTAAATAAAAGCTTAAAAACGCTCTAGAATCTATAAAAAAAAATAGCTGTTTAAAATTTAAATCTGGATTTCGGGTCAAATCGGCCAACAATCTGACATACCATATTTAATGTGACTATAGGATTTAACAGAGAAGGCGATATCATCATGGAGGAATGGATCCATGCTGGCCGACCACTGCTGGGAAATTGCATGGGGCTTTGCACCCATTGTCAATATTTACCATTAAAACACAATGTTTACCATACGCCACTGGGTAAGCCTGTCGGTCCTTATTACAACCTACTCAAATAAAAGCAAACAATGTTCAGGTATTTATAGCCGCTATACTCTCGATACGAGGGGTCGAAAGTGAGAGTTGTAAGTCACTTTGAATGCTGTATTATAAATAAAGCCGACCATCGCGCAGAATACTGACCTGCCACCCATTGATATCTTGCAGGCAGGCTAGGTGGTAAGTGTTGTGACGTGCATGCCACAAGGAATTCCCGCCCCTCTCTTGAGGCATACTTGCACTGCTCGATCCCAACAAGATCACAACAATTCAAACACTATTGTGGCCCCATTAAAATATGTACTTTCGGTTGCCGTTTGAGCAATTCATCGACAAAAACAACTATTCCTAAAAAAGAAAATCATTTTGTCTGTCCCCAAACTCGGCCCTCTAAATTAATGGGCAATATGGAAAATAAAGAAATTTGTATAATACGTGCACTTTACTTTGTATATGGGTTTGGTTTATTTATTTTTTAGTTAAGTTTTTTTTTTTTTTTTTTTTTTCGATTTATAAAAATATGAAAACGAAATCTGGTGTTTCGGAAAAATTTCGACATCACAAACATAAATAATTTCCATGAGAGTAGAAATATGGAGGTAGAAATATGGTTGTACCGAGTTTAAGCGTGAGTTTGTTCAATCGTGTCATAAGTCATGTGTGAGTGTAATTAAATACATGCACTCAGCCGCGGGCTCGGCTCGATCAGTCACGCTGAGACTGTCAATCAAGTAGCCTATACGTTCAGAATATAGCTGTAAGATAAACAATACTCTACACGTGACGGAAGAACTTAAACAAGCAAGATGAGATGTTCAACGGTACATGCATGGAGGAAGGAATCCTTCCTCCATGGTACATGTAGTTACATCGTTGTTTTTAGAGAAATACATTCATTTACGTACTTTGTGAAGAAGAACAATGTCAGTGCGTATTCGGTATAAATTCCTGTCGTGTTTGTTTCGACTTCGTCCATGCTGCAAAAACGCGCTGGTTTGGGCGAAATGGAACAACTCTGTTATTCCGGATGATAGTTTCGTTACGTTTACTTGTTTACTTATTTGAACTTTTTGTTTTGAAATTTTTATTTTGAAAAGATCATTCGATCAAATATGTGACATTGATAATCTGTGTTCCGGTAATGTTGCACAGGCTGGAGGGTGACAATAGGCTCCCACTATTCTTTGTTTCTGAAGTGAAAGTTGTAACTTTACTGGTGAAACCATCGAAAACTGAGATAACAAAATGTGTTGGCTTTCAATCTGTGTAATGTAAATGTGCTCTGGATGCTGGACGTCAATACATACCACGAAGAAATACTTGAAGCCGCCATTCCGTAACCAACTACACGTTGAGAAATGATTCCTACTGTCTCGTCTGCGGTGACACTTGGTTACAGCCCGGCCTGTCGTCGGCTCGTAGTCCACAGAGACAGGGGTCCTATGCCGGTCGTTGGGCTTCTTACCTCCCGCCAGTTTCATGCTCGATGCACTCTCAGCTTATAAAGATCCAAGACAGCAGTTGTAATCTTGTACTACTCCTTCCCTGTCTGTCTTGACAACTGACCAGCAAGATCGAAGATCATGGTCACTGAGCATGGTCCAGATTTGCGAAGTTTTGACAATGTCCACATTGTTAGTCCTTCGCAACAGTAGGGTGATCTTCAATTGTTAGTTTGTTAAGTTTCATACCAACTGTAAATTAAACGCCTTGGGCTATATTTAGAGAATAGATTGGCGGAGAAGATGTGTATAGGAAGTTTAGCCGGTAAATGCCGGCCGCGAACCGACCATCAGCTGACGAATGACGAATCACCCAGACGAGCCAATGCACTGCACAGATGTAACTAAAAATACACCTTGAGATTTGTAAATGTTATGAATGAACTGCTGCTTCAGAACAAAGGAAGTGAACAAGCAGGGTAACCTTGGGACAAACCATTTATCCTAGAAGGGGGTTAACTGTTATTGTTTGAGATGAAAGCAGACACCGGTAGTTGGCAGTTTAAAATCAGACACCCCTATTGACATTTAATGACACGTCTGTGGTATGCTATGTAAATATAGAAATTGTTCAGCACACAGAGCCTGGACCGTGGGTGAACTCTTTCTGCCTGCGTACATATAATAATGTAATGTATAGTACATGTACAATGCATCTTGTAGGTTGTTGACTGGCCAGGCAGCCTACATAAAAAAAGTGTAGCGTACCACGGTCATGTTGAACCATAGAGAAAGCCTTTCTCTATGGTTGAACCACAGAGGTTTCCTTCCTCCATGGTTGAATCATTTTGTGAACCTTTCAATATTAATGTTACAGCTTACTCCTGTGTTGAATGTTCACCGTGCACTAACACGAACTATTGTCGTGGTCTGTTCCTTGCTCTATGGTCCATGCATTGAGCTATTTGAATGGAAGTTCCATGGATTTACTGATTTTGTTTACCCACTACACATGTACATAGTTAAAAATATTATTAAATTACAAGTCTGTACTTTATGTTGTCCTAAATAAATGTCATTGGGGATTCCCCCATCTTTCGGTGGTGAGGGCCAGCGCCACCGGACCGTGGAGGCGAATTCGTCCTGTTGCACGACGTAAATCCGGCGTAATGCAAGTGTGACCAGAAAAAGACCGTTAGCAAATTGTGAAACATTATGGAGCCATTTTATTGCTTACGACCTTCTGTGGCCGGCAGAAAAATCACTTTGTGTGCTTTGAAGAATGTCGAAGAGCCTTACGTCCTCAATTTTGCCCCCCCCCCCCCCACTCCCGCCGTTTTCCAAGCGCTGGCTGAACAATATGATGGGCTTATTAAAATAAAAAATAAAATAAATAAATAACAAAATGAGAACATAACTATGTCTTCAATAAACACCCATTACGAACACTTGATTTATTTTCTTGAGGTGTCTTTTATGGTCTAGGCTTTATAGGCCTACTCGTTAGTGACATGTGGTCTTTCTACAAAACAGTCGTCACTTTCAATGCCGTAAAACTTACCATGGGGTCGACATGTTACCAAGAAGGATGTGACTTGTGATTTAAATGTCGAAATCGCCCCGCACCTTTCAAAAGGATCTACACCAATGCTGTATTTGTTTATCAGTGAAATAAAGAGTTAATTAATGCAGTGATGCTCAGTGCGGTTTGTTTTTGGCCACAGACGAAATATCGACAACAAAAGGGAAATCTTGAAATTAACTCTCTGCTGAAGTCTTCCCACTTGGTAAATTAATATAGAACACATTTCTTTACAGTGGATTTGATGTCGCCTTGGCCTTGTCAATTCCTTAAATCAAGGCACATGCTCAAGGCGATTCCAAAGATGCTGCATGATTCCTTGCACATGACTTCAATCCCCTCAAGTCGCCTATGTATAGAGTTGGTGGTTACGTGAAGGTCGTTTTGTATGTTTACGCTCATCAAAACAATAAAGGGGTGGGTGACTCAGTGTCCGTGATTGTGTTTGCCATGAAAACAATGAAAACGCGTGCATTTGTTTAATGGAGATGGACTCTGACGTCATCAAGGCCCATGCGATTACTTGCCCTTCAAGTATCTATAGACTTGATATCAAGTCTAAGATCGCTGTCATTTTGTCTGCATCAATAGGCTAGTGTCCCAGCCTACGGATTCACTTTTAACTGCAAATTTTCATTTGGTGGTTGTTTTTCAAAATATCCTGCCAAAAATTACCATTATAGTCCGAAAATTGCTATCAAAACAGGATTATAAATAAGCAACACCTTTGTTCTCCCCAAAACAGTCAAAAACGTGCTCCGTATTTAATAAGTATTTAATTATTTTGCAAGGCTAGCAATTTAAATAGGAATGAATTCCAGTTATTTGTGAGCAATACATTGCATATTTTTTTATTGTTTTTGACGATTGTGAAATATATATATACACCGACACAATTTCACAAAAAGACGATTAGAGATACAAAAATCTACTTCTCTTTTTTTCAGCTGGGTTTGAGGAAAGAGCCAAGTTAAGTTATCCAGCCCAACCATGTGGGTCTCGGCTAAGAATAGATGTGCTGGTCAACATTTGAACAATTTACAACTCAGTCAATAATAACTTTCATAGAGCCAAACAAACTCTAAATAAGTTGATCGCACCATCTTTTTGGTAAATTATGTTACTTAGCCAGTTTTCACTAAAATGACATCATGCGAATCCTAAGTACGTGTAACAAGTTCATCCAAACTTAAAACATTCTTGTATTTATGAATAATTATTTTTTGTAAAAATCTTGTAAATAATAGTCTTTGATATTTAATGAATTCCTATAAATAATTTGTGTAACTATAATCCTGGTCTGGGTGGCCTACTTTGTTGTCCAGTTGTTCGGGTGAACCGATGAACAAACGACACACTGCTGCGACTAATTACAGGTGCGCGCAGCAGGTTGTAGGGTGTCCCGGTCAAGCCAAACGTGAAACATGTTTGAGGTGACTCCTGCTCTGTGTGACATTTTTGGCTTTATGGTCGGCAGTTGTACGACTTTATATTCTCGTTTTGTGTCTTTTTATGTCTCTTACTTGATTAGCCTAAACATAAACACAACAATTAGTATATGAAATATTTTTGAAAGCTTTAAATTTAACAAACATTTGGTTAATTAAAGGGACACGTTGCGTTGGATTGGTCGATTTGGGCTATAAAAAGCATCTGAAAGCGTTTTTTAATGAAATTAATATGGTAAAAAGATGTTTTAACAGTAGAATAATGATTCACACAAATATGCCTGGAAATAAATTGTGTGGTTTCCTTATTCTTCGTAATCTAACACGGTCTGCCATTTTATAGAACCAAATTTTTGACTCCACAAAATGGCGGACCGTGTTAGTTCGCAAAAGAAAAGGAAAAACCAGACAATTTCGAGGCATATTTGTGTGGATCAATATATTCTACTTTAAAGACATCTTTCCTACCATATTCGTAACGAACGCTTTCAAACGCTTTTTATGGCCCAATTAATTGACATAGGCCCGAATTGGGTCAAAGTTTCTGAGAGCCGTGACTGATAAACATCCCTTTTTTCCGAAACCACATCAAGCCGAGAGCGTGAGTGCGCCCTCTGGTGCCCTTTGTCGGAATTTCAACAAACATGGCGGCCAGTACGGCGAAACTTGACGGATTGACCCAAAATGAAGCCCATTTTACTACTTTTATGGAGGAGGTTGGTGAATATCTATATTTATCGAGTGCCACAGAAAGAGTGCTCTATCCAACAGCAACTTTTTTTCTAACAAATATAACAATAAATGGGTTAATTCCATACTAATACTATGTTGGTTGCGATTGCCTCCATTAATAAATGAAAAGAGTCAGAGTGGCGACGGCTGGATTCAGCCAGCATGTTTTCTAGTTGCGATAATCGTAACCCACAATCCTCTGGCTTACCCATCCTCTGCGGCCGTCGGGAAGATGGTGGTTTACGATTATCACAAGGTATCCAGAGTCTCTTTTTATTTTGTCTTACTACATCGTTGACTAAGTAAGTAATACTAAGAGAAGTTATACTATAGTATTATACTAAGTCTCACTCTCAGTCATGTCAGTATTTCAATTCAATAATGCTCTGTAGTTTTAGTTTTGGTTTTCATTTAAAATGAACAATAATTCGAATCATTTAACAACAAACTTTAACTTAAACACCAGTGTGAAGTGAAGGACTGGTGTGTGAAGGAGGCTTTACTATGATTGCATAATTTCTCATATAATAGAAGACAAACTAAGAACATGAACTTCATGAAGAATGAACCTCAGTCGTCGTACTTCATACTAGTTTTAGGACTACAGTAGATGTTTGAAAGTAGGATTATTGCATGATGATGATTGATGATGCCTGTGCAATTTTTCGCACCTGGCTGGAGTTCCCTTTTGAAAACGGATCTCGCCAAAATTACGCTCTAACCTATTTGTTCTCACAGTGAGTTCGGCGCAAAAAAATGTTGCAAAAAATGATAAATTCACACAATTCAGAATTCTCGCCTCCCGATAACAAATATGGCCGCCGTCGCCGATAATCAATGGTTCGCTGCCCTTAATGCTGGTCCACGATAACCAAGGCAAGGGCTCATGTTTTTATACATGACCTGTTGGTTATTGTAAAAGCATTGCCTGTAGCACAGTTTGGTCTATGATGCAAGGCGTGTGCTGGTAATCAATGGTATGCTGTGCCCAATGCTGGTCCACAATTAATCATTGGCTTATCTTTCTACACGTAAACCCTTGGTTATTGTGGACCAGCGTTACGTGCAACAGGCCATTAATTACCAGCCACATCGGCCATAATTGTTATCGCCAAGGCAAGGATTCTGAATAATGGTGAGAATTTATCATTTTTTGCAACTCCTTTTTTGCGGAGTTGATTTACTGGACCTACGCCAAGCTCACTGTGAGAACACAGTACACATCTACATGCAGACATACATACGTGTAGAGCCTAATTTCCTGAGATCCATTTTCAAACGAGAACTCCAGGTGCATAAACGTGAAGGGCAAAAAGTTTTGAAGAGGATTTTGTACATGATGACCTATGAGGTTTGTGTAGACGAACCGATCATAGCGGACCGAACCGCATAGTTCTAGGACAGCTATTGCATTGGTATGGAGGTAGACCCAGTAACTGAGGTGCTGTAAAAACGGAGTACTGCGCCCCAGGATACTTTTGCAAGAGTACCATGTAGGGTTGAAGATAGACGTTTACAGTTATAAGCAGAGTTCGCTCTGTCCATCTGCTGAGCAGTTGTGGTCGACAGTATCCACTCCAGCATTCTTCACAGATGCAACGAGGCAAGTTATTTGCCTCCGTTGCATCTGGTCAATGCCTCGGTGCCCCTTGAAATGTTCCAATAGAGATTTACAATTTCCTCATAGAGCTGACTTTTACCAAGGAGAAAACGCCTTGGTGCCCTTGCCCTTTCAAGAACCAAGCTAGCCATTAGACCTGGTCAGCAGTAGACCCAGTAATTGGGGCGCTGTACTCCTTTGAAAAAAGCGCCCCAGACAAACTTAATGACGCATATGGCAATTTGCTATGATTTTCTGAACACCCAGCCACAAAAAATGCCCCAAAAGGTCAAAAAGACCAAACAAAATACATGTAGCTAAGCTTGAAAATCACCTACTGGATTCTCAATACGTCAAAGATGCAACATCATGCATTTACATGTAGTTGTACTCATGATCATTATTTGCGCTCCAAATCGGTGACTTTTAAGTCCACAATCGGTGAAACATTGTTTGTAAGGCTGGCCTCCTCATTGATTTTTTAACTGGTGCCCTGCTGTCGTGTCATTGTCGCGGTGTGTAGATCATGTGGTCACATCATGTGGTCACATCACGTGTCCGGTTTGCCGCTGAAGCCGTATGCATTAGGTAGTGGATGTAAATCACCGACTGTTTTAAAGCACACTGGTTACAAGCGCTGCAGCAAGTGTGCACTTTCAATGATGAGCAACCCGCCCCATAGAAGTTACCTGCTCATGATTCATATACAAAATTGGCAAGACCTTGAGCACTGTGCCACATCTTAAAAAATCTGACAGAATGAAGGGGTGGTATTTTGGGCGTTTTCAACACTGGACCCATATTTCCAACCCTGCCAAACACCCAGTGAATCTGTGATTGGTCTTTCCTTGCTTTGGTGTGGGTACAAGGGGGGTTCAACATTTACAAAAGGTCCCTCATTATCCCTCACCCCAGTACAATTTTAGTTTTTTGAGGGCCTGCTGCACAAAAGGTAAGTCTTATGTACCAATTTTGACAATTGATTCTAATAAATTGGGTACCAGTAATCATATCTATTATCAGTAGTCTCGATTTTGAGATATGGCCCTCTGAAATTGCCCAAAACTCACAGATGCAGCCTAGTGGGTGGAAAATGGGAGCAGGGCCAAGTTGTTCAGGGGGGTCATACCTTAAATATGACAAGGCTTTGGCAGAAAACATTGGGTGTGTTCATGACACCCATGGAGGATTCTTTAAAATAATTAAGAACAAATCTGAGTTGGTAAAGTCCTGTCAAATTTTCAACATTTTCGACGAGTTTGGGTGGAATTACTCCATGAGCAGTGGAGTGATTCGGCTGATGGTAGTTTACACGAATGGTGTTTACAGTTTTGATTTGTGAATAAAGTTTGAAGCGAAAAGTTTGTATGTGTTATTTGCTCAGAGCAATTTCTGTGCTGGAAGTGGTACTGGCAGGCCTACTTGTTGATAACTCGTTGAAACCCTGTTCAGCAACTTAACAAAGATTGTGGTGTGGTGCCTTAATGGACTCTTGTGTGCACTGCGAGTTGCTGATAACATAAGTTGTGCAGTAAAAAGCTTGTGATAGTTTCCTTGAACTGCTCCACTGCAGTTTCTATTTACTGGAAAACACCAAGGAAAAAAACTGCACAAAAAAGGGAAAAAACTACCGGAAAAAAGGCCTACTGGAAAACTACTGGAAAACAACCTCAAAACTACTGTAAAACTCTGGAAAAACTTCAAAAACATTGCAAAACACTTGCATTTTCACTGGGTGTTCTCAGCATTAAAATGAATAAATATCGGAAGTAATCACTGTTTGCACTATATTCAACTTCACCAAGTCTTCCCTTCATAAAGGAGATTAAGGCTGGTGGATATGTACAATATCATCATTACACAATGTACACATGTACATGGTAACTGTTGGCTTTGTATAAGGCCTGATCTATCTAGCCATACTTTGGCAACGTAAAAGAAAATCACAAACGGGTAAGAAAACAGTGTTGTACATGTAAGTCTCAGATTGTTATACAATTTTTATGTGAAATGGTTTACAAAGTGTTCTTAAGCTGATCGGTTCTGACAAGGGCCGTTCATTAAGTTGATACATAGCTTAAGATTTGAGCTGTCAATGTCATTGGAACTTGGAAGGCAACATGAATTTTCAAAGGACTATTTCGATGCGTTGCTGTAAGCGTATATTGTCCACGCTTTCCGCTTTATTATTGAAAACTTTGAGGTTAACATACTAATCTCTCATGTAGGTTGATGCTCTGTAGGCTGTAGTTGCATTTCAAGTCAATACACCCTTCAGAAAGGCAAGTTCAAAGTGTTTTTCTTAATTAACAAAATTAGATCAGATTCAGGGTCTGTTCCCAGCATGGGGCTATGGCAAAAACAAAATCAAACCTGAAAACTTGACCAAATGACTATTTAAACTAATGGTGTTTTACACCATGTCATGCAATCATCCTTTGTCATAGACATGGTGCATTGCTGCTCCTGCATGCAACAACCATGCCCTTATATGTTATACCACTTGCCTACAATATTCTGTTTGACAAGAAAAACATGCAGGAAACCAGTTGCAAATGGTGCGACAAGGTATTTTGGCAGGTAACCTTCTGGTAAGCTTAGTTTGTTGTGTGCTTAAAGCTGGGCCCTTCAAAGGATGCATGTGACTGCATATCTGAGGCTAATGTCACCTCTTGCTTACTGCTAAGCCCTTTTTAGGATTGATCCACTCACACTGGACTTCCTCATCCTTGGCCATATTTCCCATGTACAGAGTGTATAGTTATTTTGAATGCACAAATTTGTAACTTTCTGCTTACCTGATCATAAAACTTGCTTATAGAGCAAACTGTACAGTACAACATTAAACAATACAAAACTCAATGCACCAGACAACATACCAATGATTACCAGTGTAAACAGTGAACCAGACCAAACTAGGATAGTTGGGACAATCTGAGGAAAAAGCATGCCTCGGCAATGTGAAATTAAATAAACTTGTGTACAAATTACATTCTCCAAAATAATTCATTTTTTTCTAAAACTTCTCAGTCCTTTAATACCAAGTTTATTGTTTTGGTTTTTCCAATTGTAATAAAACTCCATGTACAGGATCAATTATCACCAGCTAAGCATGCAGATTTACACTTATGGAATGAAAATGAGTTTTAGGGAAATGCATACATTGGGCAAGGAGTGAGAGGAAGTCGTGTGGATTGGCCCTTGAGTGGGGCTATACATGTAATACTCAATAAAGCCACATCACAGCTGGAAATAAATGATGTTGTTTTGTTTTGTTCATGTAGGTGAAGGCTATTGAAGAACGAGATGCTGTACTGACTCCAAAACAACAAATAGACAGGCTACTGCGGCCAGGAAGTACGTACTTCAACCTCAACCCCTTTGAGGTAAACAAAATATAACAAACATCAAAACTAACAATACAAGATGTCCAAACAGGGTAGCAGTAGGGGTCAAATTTGTGCATCAATGTTGATACCTTACAGAACAAGCCAGAACCAGAGTCCAACAGTTTGGGTGTTGAGTTGCCAAATGGTGTTCAATTTTGTTGGACTAAATTGAGCAAGGATCCTATTGAATTACTCTGGGTTGTAGTCAAGTTAAGCAAAATGCTATTTTGACCATTCTAATACATGGCAAAATTTGGTAAAGAAACTTAGTGTGTGGATTGGCCTTGGGATTCCCCAGAAGCCTAGATTGTTTTTGGACTCCGAGAAAAAATGGACCATTTAGGTCAAGTGTCAAGAAACAAACTGGCTGGCTTTGTATTTGTGTTTACCAAACAGGACTTTTCTTGTTTTTTTATTGAGAACAACAAGAACGTTGTGTTGTGTTTGTGTGCTTGTTTATATCAGGTTCGTTTTGTTTAAAAATGTAAAGTGGGATTTTCTTGTCTTTGAAATAATTTGAAATAGTCCTACTGGTTTTCTGAAGGATTGGTAGTGGTATGAACTCCTTAACCTGTCGGCTTGATAATTCTCAGTCCTGTACTTTGTTATTTTTGTTTTTTTTATTGATTTGTAAACTTTTTAACTTGTTTTGGGTTTGTTTGTTATTTTGTTATTATTGTAAAAAAAATGTTTGAAGGATTTACGCATGAGCAAAAACATTTTTTGGCCTGCCTTTCACATATATACTGTATGTAAATGTAAGTCTTACAAAGTTTGGTCTTGTCAGAAATAATATCAGTATCTCTCATAACAAATGCCATTGGATAAAATGAGAGATTTTCTGTAAAATCACATACAAACATGTTAAGTATGCAAGCATTGGAGCCATAATATACAGCAATCCTCAAAGGCTTTGTGTTTGCATTTGATGTCATCACAGGTAATCCAAGTTCCACCAGACATGGCACTTGATGATATCAAGAAGAAATACAGAAGGGTAAGCAGTACATGTTCATATCATTCATGTTTCAATGAATTACATACAACATGTTTTTTAGCAAGTAACTGGTTGGTCAATGTACTCGTTATTTAAAGGAAGAAGATTCATCAGAACCAGCCACAGTCATCTTGTAAAAACCTATATCCCCAAAGATCCAGTTCAGAAAGTTTTCTGTGAATGTATGCCATGATACATTTATGTGTCACTGTTGAGTTATCATAGATTGAAGTATTTTGTTGAATACAATAGTGTCTCCATTTCCAAATATTAGGGGCTGCTGGTTCAAACATTTGCCTTATTGTTGTAGTTTATGTATTGCAATGAGGTAAAACCCTGACAAGCTGATGCTGTACAGGAACTCTGATCTTACCCATGTTACCCCAATTACAAGCCCTCAACACCCAAACCAGCCTGTAGTTTTAATTCACAATAATGAATGGCTGCCCAGCACAGTTCATCTATTCTGATTGGTCAAGAGGAAAACACATGGTCATGTTTAAACAAGCGAAATAAACATTTGTGATTAATGGTCTGAGGAAATTGAGTCAAAGAGGGTACTATCGGACGATTGCGCGGAGCGTGTAAATGTCACAGACCAATTTTGGTTGGTAGGTCACATATATGGCTTGCTCAAGTTTGAAATTTGCTTGTGACATGCAAGTTTCAAACTAAGTGTGCAAGTTTCAAACTTGGCCTAGGAGCTTCTTAGTGCTCAACATGGATAGAAATGCAATGTGGAGTTGAGGCGAGCTGAGGCCAAACTTTCAGATTTGCTCTCAACTGTTAAGGTTTTTGGATGTTTTTATAGAAAGGTATTAATAAGAGGGAATTAGAAAGAGTGGCGACTCGGTCTTACTCTGCCTTGCAGGGTCATGGCAAGGCTAAGAAAAGGCTCTGCCAGTTTCACCAGCCAAATTAGACCTTGTTGCTTGAATGCTGATCCTGCTGAGGTTTAAGTAGGGCTGGAGGGATGCACTTTGTTGAATGGTGATGCATGGAGGTTGGCTGCTGGCTGAATGTGTGTGTGGTCAACAACCATTTGGATACTTCCGGCCCGCTCTTCTTACGCTCATCTAAGTTGTATATCAGCAATCAGAGCTTCACTTTCACTCCATACAGCTGAACAACTCATCCACGATTTCATCTCATCAAGACTGGACTTCTAACAGTTTACTTACAGGACTACCTCAGCAATCATTAATGCACCTTCAGAAAGTCCAAAATGCATCTACCCATCTACTCACCAGAACAAGATCATCTGAGCGCATAACACCTATATTACACAATCTTCATTGGCTTCTAGTTAAATACAGAATACAATTCAAAATTCTGCTCCTTATATTCCAAACCCTCCATGGATTAGCTCCATCCTACATACAAGATTTGCTACAACTTCGCAACCTGCGGCCAGGCCTCAGATCTTCTTTCCCCAGATATCATCTGTTCCCAAAACTGGCCTGGCAAGCTACAGGGACCAGGCCTTTTCCAGCTGTGCACCACGTCTCTGGAGTTCCTTACCAGACAAGTTAAGGGACACAACTGATCTGTCATCATTCAAACGCCATCTTTAAGACTCATCTTTTCAATCGTTCGTTTGAACCAAAGTGATTTACTAGTTACCGGGGCCTTTGAATGGTCCTCCAGATACTGAGCGCCTTATAAATGTTGTTATTCTTCTTTTGAAGGCAAGCAGAGTATACTGATCAAGACGTTCAGACCACAAATGTTCTTTTTAGAGCAAACACTTCTCACAACAGATTTTCTACATGGTTGTAGCTACAAGTTGACTACTTATAGTTACCTTATCATCCACACCATGCAAGGCTTCCAATATCACTTACATATGTAGACTGCTTGCAAAAACATTAAAGCAGACCAAGTATTTATTAATTTTCCTATAAGCTGTATTAAAATATACATTTAATTATAGGCATGCAACTTCTCAGCCAATCTGCTAATTTCTTCATGTTCCCTTTTTTCAGTGCCATGGAAAACTGTTTAATATTGTACAGTTTTTGTGTGGTTAGCAGTTTCTGCTTTTGTTACTAAACAAGTATCTGTATTTCTGAACGGGAATACAAGATTAATAGTGACTTGGTCTGTTTCATTAAATGATTGCGCTTGTAAAACTTTTTTTTAAAAGCAACACTTAATAACTACAGTTTGTTTTCATCTCAGTTGTCTATCCTCGTTCATCCGGACAAAAACATCAATGACAGAGATCGAGCCCAAAAAGCTTTTGAAGGTAAGACGATGTGAGCCAAACCTAAGTAAGCATCAAACAGACGCCATATGAACCCAACAGTTGTATTGAATATATAACTTAACTTTACTTAACTTCTTGAGTTAGAGTAGCAACTAGTTTGACTAGTTCAGTATCCATGTGACTGCCAAGTATTAGAAGTTATGATCAAAGCATGTTGTATAAAGAAGTCATGTCATGGGCTTCATTTGCTTTTGTATATAATTTGTCTCTTTATGAATTAATGCTAAATTTGGCAGGGATGGTTGGAAGAGGTCTTGTTTTTATCATGATTGTAATTGCTTTTATCATTATTCCTTTCTTTTTGCCCCCAAAACCTGACCATGTGAGCGTTCATGTAGGTCTGATCCCATGTGACATTACTTATACTGTGATGTCCCCCTGGTGACCTTTAATCACATCCACACAGAAAGTTCAAATAAAAACACTACTGATCTGACCTTTTCTTAAAGGTATTGTTATTTACATGTAATTGATGTGGCTATTTACTGATGGTTGTCTCATGTCAAGGTAAAAATGCTCATTGGTACGGCTTCGTTGTACAAATATGTTTAAGTTCTTGTTCTTATTTTACACACAGGTCCCAATGTCGGTAAACATGAATGAGTGGTCATGAACTTTGGTATTGGGTTGACTCCCAAAGTTTACAAAAACTGTCTGCACTTTTAATGTATCTTGTATATTTATCATGTAATATTCTCAGGTCAGTGCAAAAAAAATCTAGATTTGACAAAAACATTGTATCTTGCACAAAAATGCTCCTTGCAAACATGTCAGATCCTGGTGTGTACTTGTTTTGTGTGTACATCCAGCCTGTTTTAAACAAGATACAACTTTTTGACAACACCAAACTCACATAACGTAAATACTATTGTAGGAGATTTTTGCGCTGACATGACGATAACAGTTTTCTACCAGTGTGGAACACAAGCGCATGATCAATACGTGAACCGAGTACAGTAGTAATGGTCTTTTCATTGTTTGTGTAGTTTTAACCAATGCCATGAAGATAGTTGATGATGAAGAGAAGAGAAAAAGCATGCTAGCCATCATTCAAGAAGCCAAAGAGAAAAATGACTTCTTGGTAAGACCATTTATATACCAAGTTAACCATAGCATCACAAAGCCTGGACTTCCTGCAAGCCCAATTAGCTCAATGGAAGAAAACATTCAATCTTATATAAAGATCCTATCGATTTTAAAGGTAGGGTCACTGATTGGTAAATACTCAAAAAGTTAAGGATGCATCAGTCAGTGTCCTTTTGTAAATGCTGCTGCCAGAGATGGATGAATTTGACCTTCTTGTGAAAATACCGTGACAGTTTTTTGCGGTGTCCTCAGCAAGTAGACATCGTATTCAGTTGAAACTTTCACATTTGGTTTTATTATTATATTACTTTTATTGTACCTTTCTTGATAGTTTTGCCTATAAATAAACAATACGTTGACAGAAACCAATCTATGACTGTACCTTAAATCAGCTTTTTTATATGTAGCAAAAGGGAACAAGTCTAAAAAATTCATCTGGTTTTGAATAATACTTAAATATATTAAAATAATTTTATAAAATTGTCAATCTTTCTATTAATCTTGCCTGCCAGATACCTTGGAATTCACCTTGTCCCTTTATAAATAAGATGACATAAATGTAGTCAGCATGCAGGCAACTTTAGCACAAATCAGCTGATATCTGCTCTTTTACCCCTTTTCATACATATGCACTTTGGCAACAAGCCAACTTTACTGAAATGTTGAAAAGTAAAGTTCTGTGAACTTTGAAGTCAATGTACTTGTAATAGCAAACTTTGCAAACGTTGGTGATGTTGGTGTTGATTTTGTTATAACACAGCTAGAGGAGAAGAGGAAAAAGAGGAAGAAGGAAGGTCAGTCCACAGAGATTGAAGAAGATGATCCAGAAAAGGTCAGCCATTGTCCCAGATGAAAGATCATTTACAATTTGTTTTAAGATGAATTGAGGGATGGGGGAAAGCTGCAACGATTTTATTTTCAGAGACTCGACCTTCGAGTTGTAATATAATACATTTTCAAGGAGATTTTCCAACCTTTGAGCTTTGATGTGTTTTAAGCTGAGAGGACATCCAAAATTCAACATACCTGAAACAATATTTGACATACTCGGCAATGCAATAGACAATATACCAAAGTATTTAGGTATTAAAATTGTATTCAGGTCTAACATGAAAATTGTATGTAAATATCCTAAGGAACTCACCAGGGTATTCTTCTGCACATGAAGGTAGAAGGTACCGTGTTTCACCAACAATTATATTATTAATGAATAAATAAAGATTTATAGCCAGATCCTTCTCCCCGATGGCCAATGCAGAAATGGCATCTAGACATTTTGTACTGTAACCCGCTGTAACTCTTACATGAGCAGAAGAATTTTACTTATTTGTAAAAATCTACCCGAGATGGGGCACTAAACATTTTGTACATTCTGATGAGTTTTAGTTTAGGAGTATCTACTTGATGGAATGAATTGATTAGTACAGTAATTACTATTCCCAAACAGTTCAAAGAAACTCTTTACAAGACCACAGTAAAGCTTTTTGCTGACTATGAGATCCGTAGGCGGGAGCTTGCTGAACGAGATGCAGTACTGAGAAAACGAGAAAGAGAAGAAGAGATTGCACAAGAAGAGAAAGTCAAGAAGCAAAAGGAGTGGGAGAAAGAATGGGAGGTAGGTCTCAGTACTTGACTGTCCTTTTATTTTCACTTACCCAGTTCCCAAATTTAAAGTCTCATAAAGTCTCTCTTGCATCTTAAACACTAGTCACTTATCCATCAACATACCCGCTATAAATAAACAAAAACAAACTTACTGCTGGCAGTTTCATTAAGGATTGAAAAAGTGGCCATCAACATCCCCCCCCCCCCCCCCCCCCGAAGGGTGCAAAGGTTATTTGGAAACGTTTAAGAAATCCTTCCTTGGCTGTAAAAAGCTCATCTTAGGAGAGCTGAATGAGACACTGATTGTCAGTATCACCATGATCACTGGATACTTTGAGCTTTTGGTAGTGTACTCTTGTTGCTTCATGCTGCATACTCTCAAGGGAGCCGAGATGGCCCAATCCCGTGTGTCTGCTGTGTATGCCCTTAGTGGACATAGAGGGTCAATACCATACCATGTGACATCCCTGGTCAGCAAAACAAACCTGGTCAACCAATGTGAAAGCTGAAACCTGCTGTACGGCTACAATGGCAGTGTGCTTGAATTAGCTCGCAGCAGTCGGGCACAAATAACTTCACAAAGCATTCTTTGGTTGCTATGTCTATTTTTAACACACTACTTGCTCTTTTTGTTTCTGTAATTGTTTCTCATGTCTTTGTCACAGTAGCTTTTTCTATGAAAAGTATTTTTACACAAGATCCGAGTCATGGACCCTGAAAATTGCTTGAAACACAGTTGTCAAAGCATTCTATGCAAATACATAAATCCTTCACAAATGAAATAAAAACATCAGTCTTGCTTACAGTGCCTTTGGTTTGTTTTTTTATTTGTTTCAAAGTAAATTGATATATTACAATTTAAAGACAAAGCAAAAGACTTGTGTTTATTGTATTGTATTTATTTATTGTATTTTATTAGTATTGAATGGAGACATACTCTTTGATTTGTACAGGTTGCTTGTATGGTGTGTTTATTGTAAGCTTAGTATTCAAATGAATTCACTCTTCCCAAAAACCAATGATGTACACATAGTACACCTCTTGATGGGGAAAAATAACATCATGATTTGATTTTGTTCTTCAGAAAAGCCGAGATGACCGAGTAGAGAGTTGGCGAGATTTCAAGCAAGGTGGGAAGAAGAAGAAGAAGATCAAAAACAGAATGGCATTCAAACCACCGAAGCCCAAACTAGAACAAAGATGATATTTACTACTTTGAGATAAACACTGTAAATATTACTTCAAATTGAAGGTACAATGTTAGTTTGTAGATATGTTCATTACTTTGGAGGCTTTTAACCTTTTTGTATGACTATCTTTGATTTGAAACTTTGGAAGTATTGTTTAGAACAAGATGGGGCCAGTTGAACTTGAAGCTAATTGCTTTCCAACCTTGGCTGGGTAACATTAATTTGAAAAGGCTGGACTGTGATGAATGTATGTTGGGTGCTAGTTTGAAGCTAGCTGCATTCCATCCAATACCAGTGACGTTTTGTCAACTACCTTGGCTTGGATTAAAACTCCATCAGTTATAAGCTGCTGTATTAATGTTGACAACGATTTTTTAAATCTAAACATGTTTGTTTTGGACAGTTAATTAGATTCTAACTGGATTACCATTGATTCATAAAAGCTTGACAAAACAAAAAGTCTGGGTTGGTAAAACACATTTCCAAGAGTTGATGCCAGATTGTGAGAACTACTAGCAGCCTCCAGCACTACACCCATGCATGCCATGGCTGCAGGAATCACCAAGTCCACTTCAGACAAAAGAGGCTCATTGTGTTTGTCTCATGTTCTGAATTGTTGCTTTAATCATAAACATCAAAATGAGACCAGCAAATTCAGCTTAAGCACAAAAGTGGGTACGTTGGTGCTCCCCATGCAGTACAAACCACATGGTAAATGTACCCAATGCTAATTATTCCAAACTCCTCACACATATTTTAAAGTCTCACGTCTCTTCAACACAAAAGTATACTGTATAATGTAATATGTATGTCACAGGTTAGCATGGATTTTTTGCTTGTACGCAATCTTACTTAATGTTACTGAGCATTCTTCTCTTGAAAGAAACTTCATGCTAACCATGTAAGCAAATAATGGTGACTATAAAAGAATTAAACAGGAAAGCAGAGCCATGAAAATACGCATACAAAACATTGTCACAAGAAAGAAACAATAAAGTCTGCATACACAGGCAATACTGTATACAAACTTACAGACCCTGTTTCATGACATTGCTTTCTATACCTGGAATCAGCAGTTTTCTTTTTATACTAGGTAAGCTTTTGCTTACCAGCATCAAATTTCAAGGTCTTAAATCACAAGCTTATTTCATGGGTGAACATGGAATTTGAGCTGGTTTAAAGGATCCCAGCTTACACTGAGTCACTTTGTGCAACCATGGCTTCAATCAGAGCAAAACCCCAAGCCATGGAAGCTGGAAATTCCATGTTCAGCTAAGAATTCAACTTGCAATTTAAGACCTTGAAATCTCAAGTTGATATGCAGAAAAGTTGCCTTACCTGGTCTTATCTGGCCTTGCAAACAAAAGCTGGGGTCAAGTCACATCATTATGTTTCATGACACTTTGGAGGCTCGCTGATTTGTGCTAACCAGACCTTTGTGTTAAGCAATTTTCGTGCTTACCTTGTTTATAAAATTGTTATTCCAGGAGTCAACATTACTATCATTTAAAACACATTGTATTTTAAACAAATTTTTTTTGTGTTTATTTTGTGTATTTTGTTGTTTTTTGTCTACAAAAAATGAACAGGGACAACTTTATGTCATAACTTGATTCATAAAATCGAATGAGGAATGGTATTTATTATTTTGTTTTATCTACATGTTATTCTTCAGAATAATTTTGAGGAGGCCAAAACACGATGGCCAAAACAATATCCATGTGAATTTGTATGCGTGTACTTTATAGTGAGTGAAGCGATGACATTAAATATTTATTTTGTCCCAATAGATAATGAATGTGGAGTGTAAATGGCTGTCAGTTTGTGAACCCAAATCAATGGTTTGTTGGAGCTACATGTAAGGCTGTCTCTTAATTCTGCTACAATTGTTTGAGGCCTCCTTCATAGGGAATAAAAGAGTGTCCCGAGATCATAAACGGCCAGTCATTGGGCATTATCCAATACATCAATTGACAAATTTGTCAAAATGGTGGACAGCATTTCTGTAATTTGAAACCCATTGAATGAGCATCTATCCCAACACACCGCATTCATCAGTGAAAGATACATTACAAGATAAATGCTGTTTACACGTTTAGTAGAGATGTACACACAACTTCAACAAATGAATTGACAATAAAGGCTTTTATTTTCCATTATTTTTTCCAGGCTTTTAATATTTTACAATTAAATGACTAACGAAGACAAACATTGCATTGAGACTTATTAAGCCTTGAAGACTGAGCCTCAAGATGTAGAGATGGTTGTCTTCCTACAAAGCAGACCTGCAGAATGATTTCATAGCCTTGTCTGCAGTAAGCCTGGCCTGCAGTAAACATCATGCTTATTTACTTGAGATTCTGGCTAGCAGATCAAAGGTAATCATCATCTTCTCAATCATCATTATTAAGGCTTTAGTTCCTGTTGGACAAAGCACTCCTAAAACTTCCATTTGCCTCTCTCTCTAGCCACTCTGGTCCAAGTTGCCATGCCTAGGCTGTTATGTCATCTCTCCATCTTCTCTTTTGCTGTCCTCTCTCTTGCCTGTTCTAGGCTGCCATTCAAAGTTACTACATTAACAAATCCATGATGAACACATGCTCACTGACACATATAACTTCTTACCACAATGCCCATTTCTACACAAAGTGAATTTTGTCTTCCAATGAATTATGAAGAACGCACTGTTACAAACTTTCTCTCAGAACCACACACATTCACATGGGAACACCCTAAACCTATCTATTCCTTGAGTTGAATTGTACAGAAAAAAAACTCCACGAGTCAATTTCGGAAACTTTGAGGTAAGATGTTGGAAATAAAGGTGTATTTTTCATTATGGTTTAACAGTGTGAGGAGCCGGTCTTCATTGCCTGGTAATGACTGGGTTCATGGTTGGCTGCATTAGCAGCAGCCAGCCACCAACCAAGGTCATTACCACTCTTTTTAGAACCAACACTCCTCCCAAAATGATTTGCACATGCAAGTATCAGCAAGTTTACTAATTATAGTTACTGCTTATTGTTATTCAAATTAATAAATACCGGGAAAAACAAACTAACAAAAGTTTTCAGATGTTGTGATCTTTCTTTTGCCTATACTTTAAGAATTATTCTATTCTATTCATATTCAAGGGCCATTCTTTGTTCAGATATTGTGAACTTTCTTTCGCCTTTACTTTTAAGAATAATTCTATTCATATTCAAGGGCCATTCATTAGGCTGTTCAATTGTTGCTGTTCAAACTCTTACACATAATTAACTGTTTATACATACTTTAAAGACCCAGGCTAAGAGCTTTGAAAATTACCAAAACCAGGGAAATACTTTGGTTGGTGTTCGGCTTTATGCTTTGCTTTTTCGTTGTTTCATGTGCGTACCAAATCCAACAAAGACACGGGTGTGTGCTTTCCACCTGCGCAAACGGGAAGTCAAATGACAGCCTAACAGTCAGGCGCTCCCCTTGAAAATTGTGAGCATCCAGTACCCCTAGGGGCAACCCTAGATCACTGTCTCTCTTTCAAGACCCATATTGAGAAGAGGAAAGCTTAAGTCTTTGCAAGAAATAACTTTGTCAATAAACTTACTGGAACAAGGTGGGTGCCAGCCCAAGCACTCTTCAGTCAACTAATGCCAGCCCAGTTTGGGAAAGATCAATACAATGCCAAGAAAATTCACCCAATGCCACCTGTGGCCTAATCACTGGATGTCTGAGACCAACAACAATAGACAGTCTTTCACATTCTTCCTGATATCCGACCCAGTGTAGCGGGCAGTTAAGAACAGCAACGCCAAACTACAGATGAGCGTCATGCTCTTTTCGGCCATGAACCAGCAAAGAGCGGCTCAAGGAGAAGTTTCCTCAGTGAAACTGAACCGAGTGAAGTTGCCTCATGGGGAGAAAGGCTTGCCAACCTTCCAACAGTAACATCCATGCCCATGGTGCAAAAGAAGAACCCCCACCCGGTGCTGACTCAAGCTGGGCTGTATGGAAATGTATCAACTGACTCAGATCATGTACTGGTCGATGCAAAGTAACGCTCAAGAAATGGGGCTATCTGAACGACCAGGATGTGACCTGCATATGTGGTTCTGAACCACAAACCATGGATCACCTACTCAGAGTTCCTTACAGGACCATAAATGTGATGCTGGAGACCTTGCTGAATTCAACCAAAGTGCCACAGACTGCGTTCGGTTATGGCTGAAACACAGCATTAGTGTGTGTGGACACGGTAAAAAGAATGTGCACACCATCTACCTTAAATTGATATACGCATTCACGCATAGTCATGCTATGTACATGCACCCAGCATCGCGGATTTCTTGCCAACATGAAAAAATACATAAACCTAAACTTTAACAAAATATATGCCATAGAATTTGAATGATTTGATAATTGCCCGTAAAACATGCACAGTGCATGCAGAGTTCTGCATGCACTGTGCATGTTTAGGGGCCTTTTACATGTATGCGCTAGTTCACACAGCTGGTCTTTATATCACATATTAATACACCCTCCATGTGACCAGACTTCAACCAATCCGAGTGCATAAACTCAGAAATGTATTATTTATTAATTGTTATTAATAAAGGCAATTGAATGAGATTCACAATGAGTAGTGAAGTCACCACTGCAATTAAGTACACCACACATCTGAGTTGCTAGCCATGCAAATGTTGGCATGTTGGCTGGTTATGTCAGACAACAATGGTATGGTAAGCATGAAATTACATCTTGCTTTCAGTAAGGCACTTACATGTGCATGTGTAATGCTATATCGTATTGTATCAATCCAAACCTGGAAAGAACACTTAGAAAGCAAGGTTCTGAGCAATGTACAATGCACTGCTGAGGAATTTGACAAGAAAGCATCAAAGGAGAATATTGAGCTGTGCTCAGCTCTTGGGAGTTCAGGTCACTATGGAGTCTTGCAATGCTAGATATGATGATGATGATGACTCATGACAACTTCTGAGATACTGCATACTGCAACTTGCATACTGACTCTAGGATTGGACCATACGACAAGACCTTCTTTCTTTTATTTCAAACTGATACTTGTCCTAAATTTGTCGTAGCTCAGAATTGTACTCGTCACCAAATCATCACACGATAGTTACGTTCAGTCCATGACAGATTTGTCATGTAGATTTGTCATGTAGTATTGTAGTAGGTAAAATAAGTCAGAACTCACTTGTAGATCCCAACTTCATACAGGCAAGTAGCTGACTCTGATCAAGGTTGATGGAATCCTCATTCATACAGGCAAGTAGCTGACTCTGATCAAGGTTGATGGAATCCTCATTTAGTGATAAAACATTTCTTAAATTTTAATAAATATTTTGAAGTGATCTTAGATATTATAACAAAGTTCATATTACCTCAATTATTATAACCTATAGTACTGTTACATAAATATTAAAATTCAGTCAATCTAAACTAGCACTAAATAAACAAATACACCCCAGCCCCACTTATGTTTGTTGACCCAGTTAAAAGCACTTTTTTGTTCTCCTGGTGTATGGAAACAAAATCAAACTGAGGAACATCACACCACCCAGATGCCTTTTGTGAATTTCCTTTATGTCAATGGTACACCCACTCACACACACGCACGCAAATAAGAGCTGATACTTCCCCAAAGCAAATCCAAAGCTATCAATTAAAAGAAGTTTGATACATGTACATTTATCTCACAGTACTTTAGGTCAAGACCAGCTTTTCTAAGTGATTCTTAAAATAACTAATTGTTAAATTTAACATGAGCTGTATTGATTCTAATTACCATTGGTGGGACAGATAGGGGAAGTTTTGGGGGGAAGTGTGCATTTGATGATCCAAACATGGAATTTGGCAAAGTCCGAGTATGTCTTGAAGGCCTTCACAGAATTGAATTTTCACAAAAATCAGGTAGAATCAATCAATCAATCACAAGACATTTGCAGTGTGCCATCATTCTAGTTGCCTATTCCGAGGCATTAAATAGCAAAGTGAAAAAAAAGTTTCATGTGGAGATGACAAGTGCAATGGACTTAATGTAAGCAGATCGGAAGAGACGAGTCTTAAGCTGGCTTTTGAAGATCTTTAAGGAGTTAAGTGTACGGAGTTGATTGGGGAGATCACTCCATAGCTCTGGTGCACATGATGCAAAGAATGATATCTAGGAATCTTCAACAGTAGTTTGTTTGAGGATCTCAGATTGGGTAGATGTTGGTATGTACACAACATGTCTCTTGTATACACTGGGGCTAGACCAAGTGCGTTCCAAGTCAACAGTAGGAATTTATAATGAATTCTTTGCCTTATGGGTAACCAATGCAATGCTACAAGTTTATAATGACAGACGTTTTCTGCTCTGTAAGCAGGATTTAAATATCCCCCTTGATTGCCAGGGAGTGGAGACGAATAATAATCAATTTTCAAACATTTCAACATTGTTGAAATGGCTGCTACTGCTTGTTATTCTACCTATATTTGTTCTGACTATGTGCCTGCCTGTATCATCAAAGGCACAACCTCATCACCTACATGTACCTGCAGTACTACATGAAATCATGACCACACTAGTGTTTTAACAAATAAGGCTCATTTCTTAAGCACACTTGCCTGTTGTCACTACATAGTATGTAACAATACATTGCACAGTCGTACAGCAATCTTAGTTTCAGTCTGCACGATTCTTATTGACTGGATTGGTAACAGCCCAATTTCATTATATTCACAAAATGTCAGTTTACTTTGAGACTGTCAGGACCATGAAGCATGCATATTTACCTGTGAACTGCACTCATTAGTGTGGCATAGTCTGCTACAGTAGACAAAGCACTGACAGTCACATGACACCAGGCAGAGGTAACAGACAACCATGTCATACATACATGTTACTATGAACTTTGCCCTCTTTAGCAAGATTTTAAATCCATACAATTTATGTACAAAAGCCAAACAGATTTACCATTAAAGCCTAAAAATTACCACAAGTACGTGTAACAATAAGGACTTCTCATTAGACTTCTGCTGAATGTATTAAAGACAACATGTAAGAAGTACAGCAATAATCTTATTAGGGGATATGACCATGTACATTATTTAAAACTACAATGTTATACATGGTTTCCTAAAATTGTCTTTGATACTTTATGGACTAGTCCTGGTACTCAGTGTACAAGTACATTGGTACTAATAGACATAACACTATAATGTTATGTTGTATTATTTATGCATGTGAAAGTAAATAAAAGTATCTATAGCTAACAATGAATGAAATAATAGCATTGACTGTGATTTAGATTTACTATTCACAAAGTAGTGGTGCCCAATATGAATCAATTATATTTACATCCTGAATTATTCATCATACTCATTGATGATAAATTGATACACAAACGTTGCTTTCTTACGTGAAACCTGCTGAAGATAGGCTCGACCTTTCAATGCGCTTGATTCTTGCTCATTAGGGGGCGCTCTAAGGAAGATTTCTCCGAACACAGTAGCTGTCGCATCAGAGAAGAATTAGATAAAGTAAATTATTACACATGTTATGTTACAACCCTAAATCATGTATCAAATTGATGACACTTTAATGAGGTAGGCCTTCCATTGTCTCATCTACCCAAGACAAGTTTGTTGAGTCGCAACTTGGCAACGACAGTCACTGCAATCTTTATACTGGAAGTACATGAAGGTGATTGTAGAATGCTTTATTACATTGGAATGTTTTATACAAAGACCACATGAGAAAGAATGTTGAAAAGAAAGTAACCTGGGGCTACTAAGATTCAAGATGGCAACCTCACTCAATATCAACATACAACATCCACTAAAACAGTACCAGCTCTAAAAAAAAACCTACTTCTGCACCTTGAACCTACATGTACCAGTGACTGTGGGTTTCAGACATTTAGCAATGTCCACATTTTAAAAATCCTAACTGTGTTTTGTTTACCCTTTTCTTGTGATTCCACCATTTCAAAGAAACACTATACAGCCAAATAGAAGTTTATTTCCAAGTCTTGACTAGATATTTCAAATGCGTTATTGAGCACTGTAATATTTTCCTACTTCCTCTCTCCTACTGTCCACTTTGATTAATCCTTTCATTCTGTATTAATCTTTTGTCTGGTTCAAGACACAGAGGATGGCTTCGGTTTTTGTGCCCTTTTCTTGTGTTCCTTTCGTACCTTCATACTAAATGTCCTCACTGCTGATGAAGTATGCATAAATATTATCAAGTCCACTTTGCCTTGAAAAAAAAAGCCCCAGTAAGTTCAAAATGTAAAGCCACTAAAAACAATTGGATCAGATTGCCTTAGTAATTACTAATGAGTACAAATTACGGTCATCAAATCAAGTGAAGCTTACCCAGCGTCTTGGTATCTAACTTATTCTCATCGCTATTTATCAACAACTCCCTGATGAAAGCAGCCAGGTACTTGAAAACATTGTGATGACTGCGTGGTATTTGAGTTAAAACCTGCACAAGAACAAGTGAAATAAGAGTAAACACTATAAATGGTGAACCGGAATAACCAACCAAACAGAAACACATTACGAGACCAGTAAACAAACATTACCTGCTTGCAAAGAAGGAAATTGTTTGCACACTCCAGACACTTGTTGTAGTACTTGTATGGAATGACAGGCTCTCTCAAAGATTCTAGGAACATCAGGAGTGCCTCTGCTACAGAATGAAGGCTTCCAGCTAAAGGTAGCACAAGTTAAGAAAGTCTTGCACAATGTATCATGAAAAACAGGTCTACTGAAAACAGACAACTTGAAGTCTACAATGTATTTGTAAAAGATATCAACCTTATTTATTTAACCAATTTTATGAACCAATTATGATGATTGTCATCAAGTAGAATGGTATTTTAAGAAGTACTTAATATAAACATAATGTTTGAGAAGGATACGCATTTCATCAGGAAAACCAATGTCCAAGCAATCTCTGATGGCTAAGATGTCCTTATGTAGTCCTTCCACACTGAATAGATTCTCCTATAACAACAAACAAAGTTTCCAAATATCACAATAAGACTGTAAGGACTTACCTGATTCATGAAATCACTAGTGTACTAAAGTTCTAACTACTAGACCACTACCTCTTTTCATATTGGTATTGCAAACTTCTCAACTTAACATTTGACAGATCAAATCTCACTTTAATGAACACGAAACTGTTTACTAAATTAATACGTTAATAATCTAGATTGGTTTTTGTTGACATAATGTTGATTTATGGGCAAAATTATATAACAGATACAATAAAAGTCACATGTGAAAGTTTCAGCTGAGAAAACAGCAAAAATTTATCAGGGTATTTTCACAAGGATGACAAATCCATCCATGTTTAGCGAGGTGGCAGCGGGTACCAACTGCATCTCTGGGTGCAGCATTCACGAACGGACACCAACATTCAGTAATCTGTACTATCAAAAGCTGCAGTGCTTCTCACCAAGTACGTTTTTATGGTCATTAATTTTAGGCGTATTTACCAATGTATGGCCCTACCTTTAACTCAAAGAATACTCATGTAATATGATCCTGCATGCATAAAGGCTATGCAAGAGTAATGCATCATTATGCATGATGTCTTCATGACTTACTGTCTTTGTTGCATTTCTGAAGAGATGATCTACCAACATCCAGACCTCTTTAGGAATATCAAACCTCTGGAATGACATCTCTGCTCCTTGGTCATCCACTCCTGACTCTCCACACTCTAACTTCCTGACCTCATCAGCAGTCATCTCTCTTATTGGACCATGCATCTGTACAAGAGCTTCAATAGAGGACCCATAACTACTAGGGATGTAGTTACCACTCACTGTGATGTGTGCAGGAGTTAAGAAATACAACCAGGTAACTCCAATCTCATCATGGAGCCAATCAATCTTTTGTCTGATTTCTCATGGACTTGAGTCATCAAAGTGAGGGAGTGAGGGTTTCAAATCCTTGCATAGCATGTGTCTCTGAGCAACACACTTCACATGACTTATAATCACCAAGGAGTATGTGTGTATCTGTCTGAATCAGATTATCTGTATGAGCTGTAGTACCAGTACATTGTGCCGCAGTGCTTTAGTTTTGGTATGTTGACATTTTGAGTGTTATATTTCTATTGATATTGTACACACTTATAATAGGCATTTTTCTAGTATGTCACATTTGTAAAACCCTTGTTCAGCAAACATTTTCCATTGACATTCCTAGAACATTCCAATTTCAAGGACCTTGTGGCACCAGTAATCAAACATCTATCTATTCAAGTAACAAGACTAATCTCTCCTCTGCATGATGCGTCAAGTATGTATTCACATATCATGCAGGTAACCTTCTTCAGTACAAAGCTGACAAATATCTTCTTTTTTGATAAAACAGAGATATTGCCTTTGTCTAAGTGGCGGTCAGTTGGCGTAGTAATGTCTTTCTTTGCCTTCCACCTCTAAGACCCCAGTTTGAATCCAGCCAGAGGCACTAGGGTGTATGTGGATCTGGTGTCCCTACCAGACTGCCTGGTATTTCCATGGAATAATTCTATGGGATTTTTTCTACTACTTCTAAAACAAAAAAACTCTTTGCTTGTCTTCTCTCCATGTTCTGTGCTAGTACAGTGATTAAGCTTGCTTTACTGAGAGTCCTTGGCTTCACAAGCAGAATTAACAAATGTCTAAGTTTAACAAATGTCTAAGTTAAAAAAGTATATAAAACATAAATTGCTCTCCATGTTTTCTTGAAAATTTGACCACTTTAGTTTGCTGAATTTGTTGAAGTGGTTGCATTTGTCTATTTTGAGAACTAAATGATTGGAATGCATAACCCTATGGTATGTCACACCCACAGGCAGCACTAAGAGTAATTATATGTACATAATGGGGGTGTATGACTGGGCTTCATTAAGTATTATGGGTTAAACAATTACAGTTTGGAATAAATTCCTGCATCAGTTATGTTTAGCTTGATACATCAAACTTAAATACGCTTATTTGTGCAAGCAAAAAGGATATGTAATAATCTTTGCCATTATCCAGATGAAACACCAGGATATCATCAAAGGTGTCTTCTCCTGAGTTCAGAGCAGCTGCAGAGTTCTTATCAACTTGTACTGTCACTGTAAACTCCACAGTATCACCTTCACATAAAATCAACAATATTCAACAATTGAAAAGACTGAATCAATAACACTTGGAAATACAGGTAGCTTTGATTTGAGATTTGTTTGTGTAATACAGTTACTATCAAACAGGCTAGTTTAATTGTTATCAGCCACACAGTATAAATATTAATAGCAGTTTAATCAGTTACATTCCATTCATTAAAGGATGTAATTAAGTAGTGGTTTAATGTACCTGGCATCATGAATACTTCCGATGGTTCTACCTTCAGCCATGGCTTGCAGAAATCTTTATCATCAAGTTTATTGACAAACTTGGCCACTGTGTTAACTTGACCAACATTTGCAACATCCAATGTAAGCAACTGAGGTTCCATGAAGTGCACATCTTTAAACTCAAGCTGGAAAAGTCCCAAAAATGTGTGTTTAAAATTTGTATTAGCAACTGCATTTTGTTCATTTTGGATGCAAAAAGTCAGACAAACAATGAAGTTTTATAATTTCAGTCAACCACACTTATAAACAGATAGTTACAGACAAGTACATGTTATGAAAACGTTTATTGTCTTTGCTTGGTTTAGTGATAGTTTCATTATTACAATATTTTCAAAAGAAGATTTCTTCTGTGGGTGTTCCGAAAATATGCAAGGGCAAAATTTTGGAATTCCTGGCAATATATTGTTAATTTTGAAAGACCAAAGGAAAAAAAACCTGATGACAGCTATAGTTGAATTCATGGATGAACACTGTTGAAGCTCTATCTAACAACAATTCCAATGCAGTTAAGAGTCTCAATTTACAACAGTCGACTCTCGTTAATACGAGGTCCGCCAGACTGGCCCATTTTCCTTGTATTATCTGAACCTCGTCTTAAACGCAGCGCACTATTTACATGTACATGTATACACACGTCGTCATAGTGCATGCACT
>CM021535.1:3552582-3563171 GCA_010994315.2 Pisaster ochraceus
TTTTTGTGGCCTCTTGTTTTGTTATGTAAATTTCAGTTATAAATACACGATAATACTACATGTGCAAAGACACAGATGATGAGTTAGGGCTGTGATGGCCACTAGAGGCAAAGGGCGCTTTGTGTGGCTGATGTAGACAAATAACCACAACCTCAATAACTCACAAATCCCTTATCCACTATCCACTCATCTATAAAAAGGGCTATTCTATTTTGTAATGGTATTTTAAACAAATACCCTTTCTGAAGTGATTAACTCCCTTTTCCCACCTGTTTTGTTGTCTTTTTTCTCGGTAGCTGGTGATATGAGTTAAATGTTTTCTTTATTAATAAACTGTTCATGTTTTTTACACTTTTTGCAACTACAAATCAAATTTGGCCCCTGGGCAGCAAGATTTGAATGTCGTTTGATATCCAAACATAACATGGTTTGAGGGTGGACAGTCGATATTAGCTCCCCTTGATATTGGGAGATGACAAGCAAGTCCAACCTCCATTACCAAGGGAAGCTACATACTGCCTGTCCATCTAAAATAACCATGTTGTACTTGTTTGACACCTTTTCATGTGTGTGTAGCAGCAATGTTTGGTAGTGTGTGACACCTGCACAACAGTTCCATGATTGCTTCAAAAAGGCATCGGTAGTAGACTATTGCACTGTATGCATAGTTGACCTGCACATAAAGACTCCCACGCCCTTGGTAAACAGCAAATATAGCATCTGGTACGTCAGGCCTGAGATTTCCTGACTTTTAGGGCAAGGCCAATTTGCCTGTTACATGTATGTACCACTCACAGTTAAGACATAACAAAGAATATCAGCCCATAAGTTTTTGGGAGCGGCGTGTCCGCGTGTTTTGTGTGTCCTTCGGATACTACTGGGTGTTGTGTATATGTAGATTGTGTTGCGGTGTGTACATCGAGATCGCATTGTTGTCTTATTGTGCAGTGCTTCTACGTTGGCTCTTACATGCAAAAAGAGCACGACAGCCATGGGGATAAAAGGTAAAAGGGGATGGCAAAAATGGCTGAAATAATGGCTCACTTACAAGGAGCATCACAGCGCCTTGAAGTGCAACAACGGCAACGGATGTCATGAAATTCCAGGCATGAAAGTAATAGTGAATTGAGAGAAGTGAGAGTAAACCTGAATACCATAAGCTGTCATGGAAGTTCCCAACTTCACAATACCACCACCAAAATATTGCCAAGCTGTTCCACTACTTTAATAAGGATAAATTCCTTGCAAGTTCATTCATATTACATCCTGTAACAGCCAGGACAAATTAAACTCACCATTTTACCCATGATTCCTGTGCCGACAGTTTCAGCAATGACATCATGAATGAAGGGTTTATGTCTCTCCTTGGCAAACACAAGGAGCATCATTCCAACCAAACGCACCAGCTTCACCTTAAACCAAATCATTTCAAATACATAAATGTATGTGTGTGGAAACAATAACAAGTATTGTCAACCTAAACACCTCACAGTAGTACACACACATCCAAACCTAATGTCAATCAAATAAATGTATGGGAATAATAAGGGTCAAGTATCAACCCAAATATTTCACAGAATCTTGAAGGCATACAGACTGAAGAAAGTGTGCCTAAAAAACTTTGATAGTCATGAAACTTGAAGATCTAAACAAATCTTAAAGATGATTCGTTTTAACAGTAGCAATAATCTGAAAATATTTTAGATTAAGTTCATACACAATAAAAAAGTTGTTATACCAAACATCATTTTGTAGTCTGCCACCATGTGCATTTTATCATTGCTACAAACTTCCTGATATAAAATCTAAAATCTGAATGACAGACTGTACCTTGAAGTAAGCACCAACCCTATGTAAAGCTTTCTCAATGGCTTTGTTCCATTCTTCCTCTCTGGCTGAGTCATTGAAGAGGAATGCTTCTTTGCTTAAATCCAATTCTTGAAAACCAATGGCGTATATATCAGCTTTCATGTCATCTACATTCAACCATGGTTCCAAACCTTCTGATGCAGTTTGACCATTGACATTCCATGTACCAACAAATACCCGGAAGTTATGAGGGAAGGTGTAGTCTTTTTCTCTTCTTTTAAGAATTTCATGTCTGATTCCAGCAGGCTTGAAGACAGGTTTGATTGTAGCATAGCCTCCCCTATCAGTCTCATCCTCAGGCACACTGACAATATTAACCAATCAAACAATTCCTATTATGGTTACGCAGTAAGTACACACAATGTTTGAAAATGTGCTCCTACATTTGTGATTATTCATGGTACATGTATATACAAAGTAAATCTCATTTTGCATTTAGTATGCACATATGTATGTCTTCCTAAACACTATTTTGTCAGAACTTTTTAACAAAGAAATAAATTAACACAAATAAGGCAAAAAGAAGTTCTGGTGCCGTTTACATGCCATTTCAAAATAGGGTCAGTAGGTCAGGATTTTTTTGTTCTTCTTTTTATTCTGATTTTATAAGTTTACCCAACTTACAATCCATCAAAGACCTCTATAAACTCATGAGGTACACAGGAGATGTTCCTGGTTAAGATGATGGTATGATTGTGTCAGATAGGTTTCTCAAAACAGATCAAGTTTAGGCTAAAATGAGGTCCAAAATGGTTTGCATGTGACTTCTGTTAAGCATACATGCTCATGTGTGTTAACATAGTAATAGTAGTACTACTTTATTCGGGCATATCACAATACATACAAAATATAAAATTTAGTAAAACAGATGAAATACATATATATATATATTTCCCGCTTTTTTCTGGATACTTTCCCTTAATCCTTTGCTCCTCTTTTTGCTATAAATTGATATGTTTGTGTTTGTTTTTGTTTATGCCTCTGACGAGGTCCGGTTTGGATCGAAAGCTAAGGCCATCTCCCCTACTAATTTTATTTATATATATCCGCCCATATCCCAATATACAGCAAGAATTGAAATAAAAACATAAAATAGGAAAATCGCCCTCTCTCAATATACAGCATGGTTTGAAATCAAGAAAAAACCAAACAGAAAAAAAAACCAACCAAAAATACAAAAACAAGGCAAAGAGAGAACACACAAAAGGGCTACAAAAAACAAAGGAAATAGAAACTGGACAACAAATCAGGGAGCAACAGACAACACAAAAGATGGGCTGCCTAGGAGAAAGACAAAAGTGAAATAAAACATTATCACCAAAGGAGTGTGTCACTCATTAGACTGAATCTGTGACATTACCAGGCAATGGCTTACATTATTCTAAGGTTGGCTCTGTAACATCCAGGAAACAATGTTTCAAACTGACTATGAGAGGATCTGTCTCCTGCCCAATGTTAATACAATCCTAACAAATGGCTATTAGAAAGACACTCACAGTGTAGAGGATTTGTTGGATTGCTCCAGTAGCAGATCAAAGGATCCAGTGGAGCTTGAGGTGGTAATAGAGGCTGTGGAGGCATTTTCATACAGCGTTCCTGTTGGTTGTAACGTTGAAGTCTTAACAGCATCTGTAAAGTCATCTTCAAAGCCCAGCAATGAACTGAATGTTTTAGAATCTAAACCTGCAATGGAAGGAAATAAAACACTTACATCATTAAATACATACATACAATGTGAACATACACCCATAAAAAGCTTTTCCTTTACCTCTGTAAGTCCCAACTTAGACCATTCTCAGTATGTATTACATAGCATACATGTAGAATATGGCCATTTCATCAATGTTTCAACTATTTCAGAAAGTAGCCATAATGCATCACATATTACAGGGTTCAAAACTCAACAACAAAACCTTTCAAGGGGTACTTTGTGTCATGTTGTCGCCTGTTGTCTTTCAATACATCAACTCGATGGGTATCATAACGTTGAACTAAACATTGATAAAACAAGCCAAGATTATTCCTTAAGAAGTAGAACACAAGAGAGTAGAATTAAGAGACAACTCACTTGAAGTTGAAGCTGTTGATACTCTACTGCTGCTGGTTAGGCTAGTACTTTGTCTCCATGGGTCATCTGTACAAAGAAAACAGTATCCATTAATTGAGGACTTTCAGCACTGTACCCACAATGAACACTTAACCACCTTTTTAAAAAATGAGCATTTTCTGTTTACTCTTTTTGTCAAAATGCAAGTTATCATCTTCAATCATATATAAAATTGCAAACACGATTGAACATATTGAACTCCTATTCATCATGTAGCTAGTGAGAGATGTCTAAATATACTTGTATTACAGTTAAGGCCTACCTTTACGTACTGCATTGCGTCTATGAAGCCTATGACAATCCATTTCCAGACACATTGTTAACAATGTCAGTAATTCCTATATGCTAATTTATTTAAATCAGAAAAGTGTTTATCCATGTAGAAGAAAAATGAATAATGTTATTGTTAATAACATTTTTCCTGGTGCAAACCCCAAGCTGTTGCACAAACTCCTGCACGCTTACATTTGTACGTGTGTACATTCTACTACATGTACATGTCTCTTTGGTATGAATACAATCCTCCATGACAGTTGATCATGGGAACAGGAAGTGAAGTCACCCCTTCTAGTTCCCCCTTTAATATCCATTCATGGAACCAGGACACACTACACATCACCTAAATAATAAAGGATTATTAGCAAAACATGTACTGCATTGTACATTGTACATTGTACTAGTTTGTATGTGTGGACTGTCTACATGAAATTTTAAAACCTGGGCTAAATGTACAAAGCTTAATGGATTTCCGTGTACAGTTTAGTATGTGACCTTTATGTTGTTGCTTGGGCGAGATGTATACGTAGTAAAAGAGGACTCGGCAAGTTGGAAAAGCAGAATGTAAATCGGTTTTGGGTGTACATGTACGTACATGTCGTACATGTTCGTACATGTACACACAATTCATGAAATTCAAGAAGAAGGGCGAAAATATAAAATGTGTTTTCTCTGTTTATCCAGAATTTGAATGACTTTACAATTAGGGTAAACGGGGGTAAAAAAGCCTGTTGGGTAAAAACGCCCACTTTCTACTGCTAGTAAATAATGACAAGATGAATTATTAAATGGGGTATGTACATGTATATTTATATTAAGTGCCTTGTGTATAAAATCTTATAACACAACAAATTTAATTCGTTGTCATATTTTAAGGGTATGCAGGTGAAAAAATTGGGAGAACAAGTTTTACAAATTGAATGTCATAGCTTTGGCCTGTATCACTTCACATACATTTTATTAATGAAAAAAAGGTCATTGTTTCTATTTTTTGTTGATATTTACTGAGAAGGGCTAATTACACAAGAATTTGTACCTAGACACTAACCATGTATAAAAATCTTAGAACAAGCAAACTGACATTTCATGTGGGCACAATGGAGTTAAAAATCACAAAAAGTCCCTCACGTCAAAAGATTTGTAAAATTTTGTAGGCTTTAGTGCATACAACCCCCCCCCCAAAGAATAATCAGTTTTATAATCAATTTTGACCGCAGATTCTGATAATTTGCTGAACAGCAACAAAACAGAAACAAAACAGGCCTACGTACTTGTAGAATGAAACTTGTCTGTCTTGAGTCATTGCAGCGATCAGGAGCGTCTGGGGTAATAATCCAGAACCAGTAGACCCTTGCTGGAGCTACATGTACATGTGTGTAGATGTATGGGTGTTCTAATTTTAGACTGTTATGTTGGTCAGTCATAAGCCTACAGTACCATGTGAATTATGTACGCTAATGTTCAATTTCTGAGCTGCATAAGAATACCTGTAGTAAACCAGCTGTGTTTGAAAAGTTGTTTGCATTTTATGTACAATGTACATGTAGTATCCCTGAGTATTAAACAGATTTTATGGCAAAATCTATGGTAAAGCCATCTTTTGGAATAAAAAATGTGGGCGGGTATTTTTTACCCAGAGACCCTTGTAAAAACGCCCGGCAAACTTCCTCCGAAAAAGGGTGGAAAAATTTCCCCTATCAGTATAATTACAATAAGTTTAGATTTGCACACAATAGAGGTGATTGGATAAAACAACACATTTCCTAGCAATGACAAGATATTTTGCAAAAACTAAAAAAAAAACATGCCTTTTTACCCCAGTTTACCCTACCAATAAATTACAAATGAAGAATAGGCCTATAAAATAAAACACAAACATATTATAAATAATTGACTCCATGTAATTAACTGCAATGAAAAATCTACAAAACCCAGGAAACTGACATTGCGCAACAGTTCTCGACAAATTTTCTATAATGGTCGCCATCTTGGAGAAAATGCACCATAACTCAATGAAACATCATCAACGCTATTTGTAACCAAAACCATCATAGCTGAATTAGTTGAATAAAATTACAAATTTATACAAAATAAATCACGGCAAAAAATACCCTAAACCGATACGCCCAAAATAGATCACATGTGACTTCTGCTGAACAATCAACAGATTGCACACAATTTGCACAATATGCAGATCGAGCTGCCCAGTCAGTAGAACGCAATCTGAAGATTGCGCAAATCCATAAAATAAGTACAAACATATTTTCATTATTTTGTGCCAACCCTATTTTCTAGAGCAACAAAGTGTTCCACCAAAATAAATTGTGTTTATGTCTCTACCGAACCTGTTTTCCCCCAGTGTAATAGGAAACACACATATTATTTTGTTTGGCCTTCGTGTAAATGGACAGCAACTGAAAACTGTATAGATTCAAGTCTTTTCGGTACCATCATCTCTGATGAAGGCTCCAAACTGGAAATCCTGTCATTAATAGCACAAACAACAGCGGCAATACTTTGACTGAAGCCAATTGGAGTGATAGAAGCGATGCTCTAGGATCCAAAGTGAAAATAAAACGTGCACTTGTCACATCAAAATTTCTCTACTTGCATGTGCAACAAAATCTCTGGTTTCTATTTTTACCTGATTGTTAAATTGTATTAAAATAAAATTACAATTGGTGGCAAGTTGTGTTTTTGACAGTGAAGCTTAATTAATTTAATAAAACTCAGAAACATTTATTCTATTTCCCGATTGTACTGAAATTGACAATAACCATTTAATAGATGTTAATTTTGCATCGGGGATAAAGAATATTAACTTTGGTTTTACCCAAGATGTGTGTTAGCACTGTATACTCAGTACTTTCCCGAGTTCTGTGAAAAAAATCACAGGCATATTACTCGGGTGTGATTCTTTTCACAGAACTCAGGAAAGTAGTGAGTATACAGTGCTAACACACATCGGTGTAAGGGTAAAACCAAAATTAATAATAACCATTTAGTTTTACTTGCTTCAGTTTAGTTGGAATGTTTTACACATGTTATGTAAAACGTAGTATTAATTCTGGTTACTACATGTATGTGGGTCGCTTTTCAGCACCATGCGGTCTTTTGATTGATCAAAATAAAAAATGTATACATGGGGCCAAGTTCCTTTGTACTTTGATAAAACTTCTACCAATAATGAAAATAGCACAAGGTGATTTTATTTCAATACTCATTAAGAAAAAAATACTATGAAAGTTTTTTAGTGCATCATTAAATAAAGGGGGGCGCTCTGCACTTAAGGTCAAATTCAATTTTAAAATGACTTCATTTCCAAAAGATTATTATGTGAAAAAATAATGACCTTACATTACAACAGTGTAAAATGACATTTTATTTGATACCCTTCAGTGTGATATTTGTTAACATCCCAAAACATCCAATAACCTCATACTTCAAATAAACATGTATGGGTGCTTATATTTGAAATTCAACAATATTCAATTAAAACGGCATTGAATTTGACCTTTCGGCTGACAACAAATTCCTGTGTGGAATAAAAAGGCGTATTCTTGTTGGATATAGTCATGTTTAAAATTTCGCTCTGAATAAAGTATCAAACAAAATGACATTTGACACCATTTCAGGGTGAGGTAAGAGACTTGATAAGGATTCCATCACTAGGAAAATGAGTGCATCGCAACACTGAATTTGACCTTCAAGCCCCTCTTTAATTGCCAATAGATAGGTTGCAATACGACATAAATCGGCCATCTTTATGGGCAATTTGGAACACACAGTCATGCGTTTTGCGCGAGAACGGCGTGCAGCACGCGCACATATCACAAAACTCATTGCAGGATTGGTTAGTAAACTGCGCGGCTGCGTTAATAATTTTGAGCGCTTGACGCGCCTGCAAGCCAAAATGCAATTTGCCCGTAAAGATGGCGTCTATTGGGAACTATCTATAGTTACTTACCAGTTTGCAAGTTTGGTGGGGCAGGGTGTCCAATACTTGGAGATGTTATTATATTGCCTTGTAAATCCAGTAACAGTCCTGGGTCATTAGGACAATTCACATAGTAATGCTGGTTGTTTGTTGCTGACTTGCTTGCTGATGTAGAACTGTATAATGCTGGACTGGAATGACTTGATACAAGTCCCGGATTGTTGTCTGAAGTGTTCACATAGTTATTTGATCTGACTGACTGGCGTTCATTAACAAAGTCTGCAAATGGATCATCTGTGCCAGGTTTAGAATCAAGAGATACGGCAGCAGGTGATGGTGTGTAGAAGGTTGACAAACCAAATGGATCCTGGGTTGAGGATTGCCCAAAAGCAGCTCCTTCAACATGACCTTTGTATTTCTCTATCCATTGGAACTGTGGCACAATATTTTGTTTCATCTTTTCCACACACACTGTAAATAAAATCATCATTACAAGTCTGTTATTAAAGTCTTGCTTAATTTAGAAAGAAAATGAGCGATCCTGGTGATAAACATAATGTACTCCCATCAATTACACTCGAGCATACACAGCTTGACTGCAATGATCATTATGCCAATGGAAATGCACCACATTAAGCTTGTTTTTCTTTGTAGTTTTACTTAAGCTGCTGTATATTTCTAGATTGCCATTTATTTACATATGCTTTGCTTTGACTCAAGGTTTCCTATCTATCCTGTAACAGTGATCAACCATGAGAATTCAAGCTAAATTATACCAAGGGTATTGAACAATCAGAGCAGGCAACCAATGATTGCAATGTATTGACTGTACAGAATAAAGCCTGCACTCTACATTGTGCTTCAACATCCAGGCAAAGTCAAGAAAGTTACAAGTTTCGAACCTCCCATTAAAGTGGTGTAAAATGTCAACGTTACTTTGATGAATACAGATTCAGGAATGTTGGGATTTATGACAATCAGACATTCAATTAATCATTTATGATTCACTAAAACTGAAATGCAGTTATTTTTATAACAAATTATTCAGGCTACAAAATGTATGAGAGACTTTACAAATACTCACTCAAAGTACACTTCTTGATGTTCATGAAGAAATTGGAAGACTTGGGTTCAAAAGGAACCTCAATGACAAGAGTAGATGTAGATGCCGATGGGTTGATCTTTACTTGAAAAATTGCTTGGTCTACTGTTGGGGTCCCTTAACATCATGAGAAAAAATGATCCCAATTATTCACTACTACTATCCTCTGTCAGTTAATTCAACACCAAATGAACCATTACATGTGTCCTTAACACAATTTCCAACATAGACTGAGGTCATTGTGAAAAAATTACTGGACTGTTGACCCTGGCTCTACTTCCTGTGCAAGGCGGATACTAATTAGCCTTGATGTGTTTATGACACTACATTCTACATAGGGCCTACATGTACAAACACATTGTACATACAGCAACAGAAGGAATAACAACACATTCCTTGTAAAATGACATCAATGATGGAGAATTCCTAAATTCTAACCTTAACAGAGCCATTTCCCAGACTCTTACACCAGCCCACTCCATGTTCTTGTGAGCAGGTATACTCAACTCAGGGACCCTGGTGGAGTGAGACCCCCAATTGGAGAGAGTGTGGAGTTATTGCCAAAAAGTTAGTGCACAAACAAATGAGGTTTGATTCCCAGCTAGGGCAATGTGAGTACAGGTGTGCGCTGGTTCTCCCCTGTGCCACAAAGGTTTTTCTCCAGCCGTTTCAGTATTCCTCCCTCGGTCAAAATCAAACACTTTTAATTCCTGGCTGTGCTCCATGTTCATATGGGTTGATGCAGCTGGCTGCCAAAGGCATCCTAGCCTTAGTTCAAGACCCTTCTGTAATTTATATACTACAATCCTGTCCTCAGAGGATTGCTGTTCATGCTTGATAGCACCCTCTATCAATGAGGGAAATCAACTACAGGAGCAGCACTTTCTACCAGCGAGGGATATAAACAATAGGAGCAGCTTGAACCAAGACTAACACCCTTGCATGCCTGCAGCTCAAACCCTTTTGTAGCCACATCGTTTGTAATTCACCTTCTCAGCTACGAGTAAGGATGGTTAGCCTTCCATTTTGTGTATTTATTTACATGGCTATAGGGTTATGGAGTGACAGACACACAATGTACTGTACATGGCTTTGCTAAACTGAGTTGCAGACATGTACTGTGTGGCGGATATACTTGTGTACTGTGTAGGTCCACAGCTGACTTTGAATAAGGGAAAACGAGTTGTGGATCAAATGATGCACATAATTTCAAACAGTACAAGAAGCACATACATACTCTAAATGAGGTCTACATTTTAATAAGGGAATAAAAGAGTGGCAACGAGTTCTTAAACGGC
>CM021535.1:3632897-3647591 GCA_010994315.2 Pisaster ochraceus
ACTAGCTTTTCTTGATGTAGGGCTACACTTGTAAGGTCTTTGTTTTCAGATGTGTTGTAAGAATGTGTCATATTTGTCACTACACTTTTGCATTTCACAAACCTATCACTCATATTCATGTTTGTACTTAAATGTAGGCAGCTGAGATGCAAGGACTTAACCCACATGGCCAGGAACCAGCTTGTCACACTGTCAAACCACAACCAGGGTTTTGCATCAAGACGAGAAATGAGAGCAATGTCAAAGTCTTTATCAATGTCTGCAAATCGGTAGAGGTGAGTTCTAAATCAGCATAAGCTTAAATCAGCATAGGAAAGATAACAGTTCTCCAACACAGTCTAAAGTTGTCACATACAATTAAACATCTTCTGTAATGTGTACAAATTAAATTCTACTTCGAAACTTAATGACAAAGTATGTATATCATTCAATTGAACAAATTAGTTTTAAAAACTTTGTGATCTTTAAAATTTACAGTATTTTCTTTTCCCTTGGTTTTAGTACTGTATTTCCTTGATGATCACACTCCTATTGGTCATCTATTTCCTGCTGTGTCTGACAAGGCATGTGCAGGTTGTTATGGGAAATTATCAGCTTGTCTGATTTTATTGTCTTTTGTACAGCTACCTTCACCTAATGACATCACAGAGGAAGAGCTGATTAAGATTCTGGATTCAAGTGAACCTGACTACAGGGTACCACTTAGTATTGGTGAAGGCCATGCCGAGGTGGACAAAAGTAAGAACACTTTGATGTGCTGTTAATTCATGTTTATTCCAATTTATTTTGTGTTAAACAGCGTCACTTTTGAAACATGACATTGTGGAATAGGTTCTGGAATAGACCAGTAAAGCCGCATCTTTGGTCAATCCATTAATTGTATTTATTTGTTTACAGCTGGAAAAGGATGCACTGCTTATGATGTCATGATAAACACAGATTTCTATGAAAAAGTTCAAAATAGCAATGTCTTCAAAGGATTCTTGATGTCCGTTGTGTTCGAGGGACTGGAAAATAAATACAACATCCAACTTGAAAGAAGTGAGTATATACAATAGAGCCTTCCAATTAAAATAAATTGAAACAAAACCTAGCTATACAATATATATCCAAAGATGTAAACGAAGAAAAAAGTAGGTTGTCCAAAAATACACACAGAGACCACTCTGGCTAATGTATGCATATCTGAATGTAGGCAAGGAGACTGACAATGATGTAGAATTTTAAATGAAAACATAAGATGATCCCCTGGCTGCCGCTTCCCAGGTTGTATTGTAAACTTGGGTGTGATCCCTGGCTACACGGCAGCTAACGGTTACTTGGCTTCTGACTAGCACCGGGGAACAAAAATATTGACTAATAGGGCCACCGCCAACATAGGGCTTGATAGCTCAGTTGGTAGAGCGACGGTACGTTAATCCGGAGGTGGTTGGTTCAAGTCCCGCTCCAGTAAATTTTTCTTTGTTCAAAACCCAAATTATTTAAAATCTATCATGTCAATTTCCCTTGTGGTTTATTACTTGATATGAAAACAGTTTGTCTAACAGATACTTGACTATTGGATACAAACCCTTTATGAACTATTGAGTATGATATTTTGTACACATTGTTTTAACTCTTCTTTATCTTAATTTCAATCATCTCCTCAAAGACTGGGTGCAACTGAAGAACAGAAAATGTCTTGGAACACTCGGTGAGCACAACATCCGAACAAAATCAAAGCCCCGGATCCTAGAGGTAGAATCCCCAATTGACGAGAACCAAGGAAGTCCCCAAGACAAACCTAAGAAATCTCTGATAACAGAAGTAGAAGGCTCGGGTGCTAAAGTGGTTGCATCTGAACCAGAGTACATCATAATGAGAGAGCCACCGGAAGGCCGTCCAGAGTTCCTTGTTATGGAGATCAAACTCCCTGGAGTGGTGAGTACAAGTGTTGGTCAATCTATTGTATTGTAGCTTTAGAATGAGACTGTAGTTTGTGATAGTTTACATCAAAGAGGCTGGAGAAGAAGTTAAGAGTCACTTGAAAGAGCAATGGAAAGGTGTCACAAGAAAGGAAAGCAATACATGTATACCAAAAGAAAAACTGACTGGGTAAATGTTTAAAAATGTTGGATTGACAAAGAATAATTGACTAGAGCTGGACTTGAACATGCGACCTCTGGAGGTTGCAGGTTTAAGTCCCGCTCCAGTCAATTCACCTTTTTTCAACCCCAAACTAAGAAAGGACAGGGTTAACCAACCAAAACTTAAGGAAGAAAAACAGAATCTGCAAATATAACACAAGAAATAAAATCCGAGAAGTGCAGGTTTGCTGGTCATTTAGCTAAGAGTTTGTTCATAGGTGTCCAGTCCGTTGGGTCCATCTGTCCCAGTTGGGTCCATTTGTCTCAGTTAGGTACATCTGTCCCAGTTGGGTCCATTTGTCCCAGTTAGGTCCATCTGTCCCAGTTGGGTCCATTTGTCCCAGTTGGGTCCATTTGTCCCAGTTGGGTCCATCTGTCCCAGTTGGGTCCATCTGTCCCAGTTGGGCCCATTTGTCCCAGTTGGGTCCATTTGTCCCAGTTGGGTCCATTTGTCCCCTTGCCTCCTAGATACAGAACCTGCACTCCTTAGATTCTATTTCCTGTATTTTACCTTGCAATTGTATTTTCTTCCAGCACAGACTAGAGTGAAATGAAAACTTGTTGAAGAGGCCTTCCTCTTGCAGTGAAGCTAACTAGGTTAGACAGAAGACATTACCCATAGGTATCAGATACACCGACTCAAGTTCAGCAGTGTCTTCACATTGTCTCTTTTGTGTTCTTTGCATTTCTTATACACAGTTCCTCTCATTCCCACCCTATCCAAACGATGAGGCAAATACATACATGTTCATGTCTCTTGCTAGCAAGCCATAGCTATGTGAACGTTGGAGAATCTTTCTAGGGTGCCATGGAAACACCCAAATTACATTCAATCCTTTGGTTAAACACAGTGTCAGTTTTTGTGTGGCAACACATATTTTACAGAAGATTGCTCTGTCATTTCCTTTGAACGCATAGTTCTGGTCTCTAACCTCTAACACTGTCTGCAGTGTGAAGGTTCTAAATGCAGTGTTCAACCATGGCCTGAATAGGTTCACAAAAAGTACCTGTCAGGTCCAGGATTGACAGTATGCTGTGACTGTAAGCCAAGAACAAATTGTGCACTGTACTTTCATATCATCCTTCTACTCCATCTCGGGCTTGAAAATCTCATAGTTCTCAACATCGCATCCATTGACCTCTTGTCCGTTGACCTCCTCAGTATGTCGACGGCGAATGCGCTTACACAGTTGCGAGAGACTCTCCCGTGCCATCTTCCAGAGCAGCTCAAACTCCACATGGCTGCATCTTGTTCCATACATTTCCATCATGCAATCTACGTTAAGGTTTAAACTGTGGATTAGCTTATCATGGAGTAGTAACCAAAATTAATACACTTCAAGTTTAAAGAGAGTTGAGCTCAAAAGACCAAACATTGCAGAGTGTATGGAGAAGAGCATGTTCAAATCAATAAAGTAAAATCGATTGTCGCAACTTTGGAGGAAAACAAAAAGATCAAACATTTAGTACATTTGACTTTTAGGCTTATTCATCCTCTTGTTTTGGTTATCTGTGAGCGATGTACATTTCTTGACATTTCTAAACCAAACCCTAGTTCTTTGAATAGAACAGACGGTGTAATATCGTAGTCATCTCAGGACTGATGGGAGGGCATGGTTTAGGGGCTTGAGTTGGGGGCTTTGGTTGGATGTGTACCTTTGATCTTCTTGATCCCATCACGATGGAGGGGATTCATGCCATTCCTTCCTGTCACTGTAGACCTCATCAGGACCTCAGGTCCAAAGATGCAATCTCTTGCCAGCTGTATTGCTAACCTCGGCCCACCAACAAACGGACTCAGAGACTCCCAGCGGGCGTTCGACAGCAACGTGCTGATCAGATCTATTGGGGTTTATAGTGCATCAGAAACAGTTCAAAAGGTGGCAAGAAATGAAACGAGGTTACTTAGACACATATGTTGGAATATCCAGAGTAATCTTTCGTTTTACACGTATGCCCGTCTGTATGCCCGTCTGTATGAGGTCAACACAATGGTACACTTTAAGCACATGGTGGGATTTGGCTTTTGTTCAAAATAAAAGGGAGTAGGGAAAAGGCTTTTTGAAGTATTGTTGTACCTTCACTCTCCAGTGTGTTAATAAGCGGCAAGTTTCTTCCCCACCTCTGCATCTCGACCTGCTCTTCCTCATCCTCCTCATCCTCCTCCAAATCATCATCATCACCTGCCTCACTAAACCCATCAACCTGCTGCTCCTCCAGATCGTCTGTTGATCTGTGGTCAGTAGAGGGCGACATTGCACTTATGCGGCCATTGCTAGAACGATCTGTTGTAACCTGGGAAGTCATAACTTGTGTGAGGTAGTTCAGCTGTTGTTGCATAGATGCCATTTTTTGAGAAATATCTTGCATCTGAGGAATCAATAATAAGTTGTAAATTGTTTTTTAAGTGAGAGAAATTGTTCATACACCTGTTTGGTCACTAACAAGTTTGGTCATTAACTACAAGTAGATACTGGTCACTGGACAAGATCGGTAGGCTAACTGCAAGGTTAAAGACCCACGGTAGCAGGCAGAGTTGTATATAATACATACATTGACGAAATTATAAAACTGTCGTATTAGGTAAGCTAAGCAGGTAAGCTTAGCAGTTTACTACCACCAAGGAAAACAGATACATTCGAATGGACGTGGGTTTGAGTTCCACTCGAAGCGCCTGTGGATTTGTTTCTCTGCAACACCCGTCATACATACATAATACTTTGTCATTGTATTCGGCGATGGTCAAATTCTTACCCAAAATCGGATCTCGGTGATATTTGGGGAAATGTTCTGTGTGCTTTGGGCAGCGACTGCATCCGAAGGTACATGTACGTTTAAGTTTCTGAGCTCATGTCCTGCCTGGATAACAAAAGAATGGACAAAGATTTTATTGTGATGAAAACAAAAGTTGTAAAAGTCATTACATTTGCTTGATAGCATGCTCTAACAAATGGCAAAGTACTTACCGGCTTGGCATTTACCATTTCTGAGGAGGCAAGTGCCGTGTTCCAAGACGGTGTGATAGCCGTAGCTGGTTGGGAAGGACCATGGTGACAGTTTATCCGTGTAACGGCTATGCTCTCCACATCCTTTCTACACCTCGGACCTTCACACCTTGGAGACTTAGAAGTCATCCTCTTGGATGTTTTGACCGCTAGGCTGGACGTCAGTGCGTGTAGCCTCGCTGTCTGTGGGTCAGTTCCGTAGAACGCATCAGGCCTCTTGGTGAGACTTGAGCTTCCCTCAGGATCAGATAAGCCACTCGGTGTTCCACTCTCATCCGTATAAAGAGACCTACTTGCTTGGTCAGGATTCACAGGTCGGTGCTGGACATGTTGGTCCCGAATCATTGGCTGTTTAGTGTCTGTGGGTCGCAGTCGCAAGTCAAACCCTTCTTTGCTGTTTTCTCTGACTTCGGTCTGCAGCACATTTGTCGTGTTTTGCCCCTGCTCATCAATAGTTCCCCGCATCTTCTCAGTACTAACGTTATCTAATACGATTTGAGACAATTCTGTCCCGGGGAAGGAACGTTCATGACCACCGTATCTCGGCTGTGACATTTTCGGTGCTTGATCGAGTTCTCGACCTTCTGATTTTAGACTTGTGGCATTCTTCCCCAAAACTACACTGTCGTTCGAAATGTTGTTTGTAGACACTAAACCACTGTTCAAGGACGACTTTTCTTCAACTGTATTGATTTGCTGTGATTTAAAAAGGGACATTTTCAAAGGTTTTTTGTCAGACCGTTGAAGAGTTTTTGCTGACTCTGGTTCTTGGGGAATCTGGCTTTTGAAAGTTGTGCCGTTTTTGCAGAGTTCTTCCTCATCTGGCATGTTCTTTTGATTCACTGTTAGAGACTTCTGTATTATAACTCTACGCAGCTGGGGTTTATGTGAGGATTTCCCTGGTTGGGTTTGTTTATCGGGTGCGCCACTCTGGGTTTCCTCAGCCGTTTGTACAGTACTATCTCTACCACGGTCATTGACTGGTAGTTTTCGCGTTTGGGTCTCAGGCAGGTGGAGATCGTTCTCTCTACCACTCTTAGATTTGTCTCCGGAGGAACCCTCTTTCGTTGCTTCTTGAGAAGAGTCGTGGGTTAGCCATGACGCCCCGCTGGACAGTGAAATAAAGTTCGGTGTGTCTTCTTGTGGCGCACTGCTGAAATACTCCTGTAAAAGAGATAAACCACGGGAAGGATATCAGGGCCGGGATGTGTTACAGAGATAATAGAAAAGGGGGTTCAGACAGAAACAAAAGCAACTTCAACCATTTTTAACAGATGAAACTTGCATCAGGTTTATAGTATTGGTGTTTTAACCTACACCGTGGTTATTATACTCAGTACTTCCCCGATTCCTGTGGCCTGTAGCTACCGGGCAAGGTAGATGGTTTAGACGACATGAGCTCTAGAATGGTAAAGGGCGTGGGTTCGAATCCTATTTCGTATTTGTCTTTTCCACCACATGATTTGAAGTAGTACAGTGCTTCACATAACATCGGTGTTGGGTAAAACACAAATAAACTTGTTCACCTATTTTGAAAAATGTGTGGCCTAGATTAACACTGTATGGATTATGTCCAAGTGACAAACGCCTAAAACTCTTAATTGGCAACATTGGTTTTGTTAACGTACGGTGTGTATCATTTGAATCACTGGACAAGAGATAGCTGTATCACGCAAACATCCAGATTGGTAAACTTGCCCAGTTCCTCCGAGCCAGTCAATGTTGCGCCCTCTACCGGTGACTAATAAAAAAAACTAGTGTCGCCAATCAAGACTTGCACGAAACTACAGGCTGATTGGGGGAACAGCTGTGAACAACGGATGTTTAGAATAAAACAGTCGATTTACACGCCACATACATTATATGTCTACCCATTTTCCATACCCTTAACATTTACATGCAACATGTGTAAAAACAGCCGATTTACATTAATCCATTCGAAATACTAAAACCTTTTATTTTCGGAACATTTTCCATAAAAAGACACATTATAACAAAATGGATTCTAGCATCAATGAAAAGTAAGACACAAGTGTGAAATACCAACAACAAATGAATACAACTTTGTTCCATATATTTATTGTAATACCCAATAGCAGTCGAGGACGCATTGTTCATTCGTTGTTTGTCCTCAGTTTGAATGTCTCCTCAAGAAGACAATGTCCACGTTTTCATAATTATGTTCTGTTGTATACTTAAAGTGACTCGATGCATCTCCAAACTATGTCAGACCAAGAAGTACGAGTGATTCATGTGCGTCTGATATAACATACATCTCTACTGTATGTTTGCCAGACAACAACAGGACGACCGGTAACATGGGCGCTTTCTTGAAACCAGAAACATCAGGGAAATTCCCTACTCTTCCGCGATAAGTTATTATGTGCGCACTTCCCTTCCCAGTATGTACGGGACCTTTGTGGTGAAACTCCTGGCCAAACCATCAAAAAGTTGATCAAGTCAATTTTCTGTTGGTTTTTCCCCCTGCTGTTGCTCCCGCCGTCAAAGTGAGCATCCTTGTTTCTAAGCTAAATGGTCATCGTTCACAGACAGGATAGCTTAATATAGTTCCCAATTAGCGTAACGTTTTCTTCTTTGAATCTAATGTCCACTTTACAAACGTAGAAAGATAAAATCCTAATGCAAACAAATATCTGAAATGCATCCATTTCGTTTTTGAAAGATACTTCAAGTCGTGAAGACGTCTTCAAAAACGGTCATAGAACCCGGAATGACACTTTAGTTTTCTAAAGTTTTCCGTCTTTCTACGATAATTTCGTGTGGAAACTCGGATGATCACTCTATTCTGTGTTTTGACTTAATTGTAGTTCCTACTCCTGATCAGAAAGGCTTGAAACAGTTGGACCACCACAACCTTTTTTTTATAGCCGTAAAATGTCAAATTCATTACTCGTGTGAATGCTAATTAATCAGGCCACTCCATACATTGTCAAATTCATCTTAATAGGTGTTTGTTGTTTTGTTTGTAATAGTTACCTATGTGCACACAGCCCTTAATTCAAGCCTATGCTCTGTAGTTTATGTTAAAGAAGAGCTCCACGGTCGAATTCAGGTTTATGATGCAATCATTTTCCAATCAGACTAGAGTTAGTCCCTTCATGAAAGTGAGGATTACTTACGAGTGTCTAACTTGACGGGAAAACGATGTAAAATGCTATCATACTTGATGTCCGTCCAATGGGAACATTGTCACAATCCAACAACATCTTATGACGTGACATTTCAAATAATGGGTTTTATATTACTGTGCTGGAGATGTGAAGCACATTCCAGAGTAGTATGATATTCAATCAAAAATGTTAAATTTGAGATTTTGACCGACGCACAAATTCCTCTTTAATATGTTCAGACCCATTTGATGTTGATATCCAATGACGTCATATTTCAAATGTCGCTCTGGAAGAGTATCAAATAAAGACAGCCTGACATCCTGTTTACGTGAGGTTAGAGATTTGTCAATTTCATTCCACTCTCATGAGGACTTTATCTATTGAAAAATGACGTCCTTTGACCCTCTTTAAGTTTAAACGCCGAGAGCGAAAGTCCTGGTAAAACGATACATTTTTCGGCTTGTATCAACCAGGACCTATATACTTTCGGTTACACAATTCCCAGAATTTCCTCAAATTGTGTACATGTGCAACGAAACATTATTTCCAGTTTCAACTGAACTTTTTGTTTGTGACAGTTCCTGCCTTTGCGTATATTAATTTTGAGTGAATTGATGAGCTGCACTTTGTTCTTTTGGGGGTCAATTCTATGATGAATGTTACACTATGTGTTAGGGTACAGTTGTGTATAGATTATTTACAAGTTGAAGGGTCACGTGTTTATGGCCTAGACTGGACCTAATAATGCATCATTCAATTAGTATTAAATTCAGACCTGGAATTACACAAAGGCCATCGCCTTTGTTGCCCCTGGAATTGCACAGAGGCCATCGCCTCTGTTGCCCCACGTCTTTGTGCCCATAGACTTAAAGTTTTTCAATGGACGTGTATGCCCTTTGCAAAATGAAAGTGGGTTTGACCTCACAAAGATGAAGTTCCATGCCTGCCAATTCATGTTAACTTTTGACATTTACTTCCAAAGTCACTATGTCTCACCTGTTCATGTCCTCTATACTGTCGGTTGAACCCGCCGTACTCGATGCTTGGTTCTTTCGGCATAAACGCCCAACTTTGCTTCTTGGCTGCTCCGCTCTTTGCGTTGCTAGCTGGAGTGATCTTTGCAGGGCAGTCAGACTTTCTCTTCCTGCTCGTGCTCCGTCCCGTCTCCAGGGCCTGTGCCGACACCGGTGTTACGGACCTTTTAGTTTCAAGTACAATGTCACACATTTGGTGTGTGTGCTTTCTGTCTTTCGTTGAGGGTGTTTGACCGTCATCGCCAACCGTTTTGCTGACCTTTATAACTCGATGGAGTCCCGAGGTTTTGGTACAGCGATCACTTTCTCCGCAATATTTTGGAAAAGTTTGTTCGACAGTTTTAAACCGTTTTGTGGGTGGAGCCGAATCACGTCCCCCCGTAGCCGTTGAGTTTCCAAGAGGGTTACTCTGTACATCTGGTGTGAGGAGGTTTGACGTCCTTGGTTTTTGCTGATGGGTTGAACCAGAATTGCCGTAGTTAGATGGGATATGGTTATACTGAGATGGGAGTGTGCTGTGAATGTACATCCCACGATCGTTTGTTTCGCGATACAATTTGTCGTCAGTAGTTGCTCTCGGGAGCGTTGCGGACGGCAGACGGCCTGATGCAATCCCTTCGTCGGAGGATTTGTTCTGGTGGCTCACCCTCGTTCCCACACCAAGCGAGACCCCGGAGCCGCCAATACGCCATCTCTTCTTGTCTCGGTCCATTCTCATACCCAGGATCTCCATCGCTCGGAACACGGTGGACCGGGATAGGCTGTGCCCCCTGGCGAGCAGCTCTTGGTTTAAGTGGGATATGCTGAGGATTTCAGTCTCCTGTATGATGTCCGAGATGGCGCGAAGGAGCCCGTTAGTCAGTTTAGTCCGGCGACCGTTGTGTCCGTGCGTAAAGGAGCTGACGGTCAGGCTTCGTCTGCTGGGCGTGGTAGCTGGCTCCAACACGCGCACACTTCGGGTTCCAGTTTCCATAGTCTGTTCAAAACATTAAAATAATGACCAATCATTACAGGATAAACTGAAATTTAAATTCAAAAGAAATAACACAAACATTTAACTTTTAGAATGTGCTTGGAATCCGCATTGGTAAATCAATTTGACATTCGAGCGAAACGCTTTTTCTCAGCAGACAAGTGTGATAAGATTTTCATGCAAAATAAAATATAAAATACAGATATTTTTTCCCGTTAAAAATAAAAGGCCTAATAAACTTGCTGTCACGATGGTTCAAACTTATCTCACTGTGCTCAGGCTATTTTAAATGTATTCTTACGACAAATAATTGAAGGTTAGCATTCTTTTATGTGAATTCAAACACGCTCTTACTATTTGTGCAAAGCATAACACAGTTTGCCATCTGACTTGTTCATTACCGTTCCCTGTTAACCCTAAATACTACAAACACACAGTACAAACACCATGTATACATACATTAAATTGTAGCATATTACTTGGTTTATAATGTTGGTATTGACCGGGAATCGGATCGGTTTTAATCTGAAAGTTAATTGATAATGAAGTTCATGCATGTACACCATTCCCCAGAGGTAGCCATTTTAACCCCCATCCCACCCCAAGTTGCACCCAATAGCTGCGCAGTGAGTGTAGGAAATTCATACTCAATCGGAAGAATCCCCACAAAACGGACATGAAAATGTAAGTAGTTAAGATCACGCAGTGACAGACTCTATAGTGTAGGTGTGGCACGCCCATCTACTGAGACAATTATGTCTGAAATACACATTCAAGTTGTTACGTCTATTATTTACATTTAGGTATTGCTATCTCTGAAAGACAATATTCCTGTTACTCCGCAATTGAAAAGCTATATCGACATGATTCGATTATCCACCCTGAGGCCTAACAAAAGCATTGGATTCGAAGGTAATCGGCAAAACGTTTTCCTTAAGAAATACCCGTACAAGGGAATTTGTTGGCATACAATGCAAATGATGAACTTTGACCTTGCCCCTTTGATTATGTGTTCAAACGCAGCTGACCTACCCCCATCCACCCTTGTGTGTGTTCGTTTGTTTGTTTGTTTGTTGGGGTGTTGGGGTGTTTGTTTGCTTGTTTGTTTGTTGGGGTGTTGGGGTGTTTGTTTGTTGGGGTGTTTTTTGTTTTGTTTTTTGTTGGGGTTGTTTGTTTGATTGTTTGTTTGTTGGGGGGATTTGGGGGCACTTAAACGGGACTTGTGCCCACCTTTGTGACAAAACTTTCACATGTTGGTTGGGTTTTGTTATGGGAACGTAAACGGTGGAAATTCAACTAACTGTAAAAAAAAAAAGATTTACTATACCATTAACATCTGGAAGTATACAGTTTGTGATTGGAACTGATACTTGTGTTTAAATTACCTTTTAATAAACCCCTCAAACAACAACAATCAAAACTCAACAAATCTACCCACCAAGAGCCTACAGGATAGCGGCTGGCATTATTGAACCTTGTTTTCCCATTGCACATTGCAAAAAGCAACCGTTTATACGCAAAATATTCCGTTTATTTTTCAACTTGTAAGTCCTCAGTCTGAACGTGACTATTAAACTCACCATACCATCTTACCCTGATGAACAATACAATCGAGTTGTATTATTTATAACATTACTTCCGTGCCGTGCAAACAAAGAAAACCATTTTTGTTAACAGAAGGTTAAAGGTGCAAATCACAGGAAATAACAAAACAGGGTGTTTTTTATTTTTGAAAAGGCATCTTATGTTATTATATGGACAGTCTTTAAACTTGTTCCTGCCGGTTGACCATACCCCAAAACACCCTACAATAGTCTTGAGTTATTGATCACCCCACACGCCTCGTTCAATATTCACCTTCAACCCACCTTGAAACTATAATTAAAAAAACATGAATAAGAAAACTGATCTCATTCAAAAGAATATTGTTACGAAAAGAAATTTTAAAGATGGCATCTGAAAAGTCTACACTATAACAATATTGACAGCTTACTGAGTTGAAACTAAAGTAACCGCTCAACACTTTGTCCCTTGTCTGTATTCATTAGTGGTGGTGAGACTATGGAATGAACAATTCTTATTACGTGAAATGAACGATGAGAGAACAATGTTACTCACCACGGTATACCTAGACTGTTGACTTTATATCAAACTCATAAACAATGTGGTGAGAACGACCGCCAGCAAAATCTCTACGAGGTCGTTTTTGACAACATTTCCAGCTGTGGTTTCAGTTCGCTGTTATACCATGGAGGTTATACCAAACTCACCGACGAGCCTTACCATGTGGTCCTTGCCAAGATCACATCAACACGACATTACGTGCGAACGGTACGTGCTGGTCAAACCGTCTTTTGGTCTGGAGTAGTTTTGTTGAAGGACTCTTTGATCCCCTTCGAAACAAATTAAATGAAACAAGTTCAGATAACGCCACGTCAGTTTCTCCACGATGTAGCCAAACTCACGATTCACCCAAGCACGATGCATTCACTTGGAAACCTAGCGAGTGTTTCCAGACAGAAACCGGTTGTGTTTATGAAAACGCGAACAAGGAAGGAAATGGCGTTGTTACTGTCTCTTGACTAAGGTGAAATTGATCTACCACCAAGGCAACAGCTCGAGCTACACGTACGGCGGTGTAATTCGACACCAGTTCCCGGGAAACGCTGATCATTCCTTTTGGAAAGACGGGATGGGTTTGGTTTGGCGTTGATTTTCTTCGACGCTACATTATGTCATTGGGTCAAATAACCCCAAATTAAATCAACGATGTGGGTCGTCGTTTAAACGCCGTCTGTTTTGGTCTCTCTTGTAAGGTATTGCAGACGGTATTTTGGACTTTTTTGATGACATATTGTGTTGTTTATGAAGCCCTTTTAATACTACCTACCTTTGATACGTGTAATTGGTGGGTCAACCCTAGTCCTGGGCAGGGTTAAATTTCACCTGGATTAAGCCAGTTTGGGGTTCGTTAATCCAGAGATTAAAGTGTAGCGCGAATGCTCTACGAGAATCTCCGTGTTCAAGAAAAATTTAACACGGAGGTTCTCCGGATTAAAGTGCAGTGTGAAAGTGGCTCTAGTTACTGCACCTCAACCTTCCTCCACCATTGCTATGTATTGTATTTGTAATCGTCTCCGACAGTTCCTGAAAATTGGTAAATGGGTTTGATCGTCATTGGTTGATTGCCCCGTAGCCCATGTCGTATGAACCAACGGAGTGGATAATGTTTACGACTTCAAACTAAACAAACTGTTGGATCAAATTTGGATCAAATATCCTGTCCTGGTGTTTTAATTAAACTATTTCGCTCTTCTGTGAAAAGAACTGGGGGGAAAAGGTCGTAATAAAGTTGTCAAAGACCAGGATCCTCACATGATATGTCCCAGCATATGCATAAATTAACAAACCTGTAAAATTTGGGCTCAGTTGGTTGCAAGAAAACAATGGAAAAAAAAAGAAGAAAAAAAACCTATGTTGCATATAATTGTGTGCTTTCAGATGCCTACCAAAGGCTTCCAATGCCCTTTCTCAGATTCAAATTTTGGGGTGAAAATTTACCTCTGTCTGTAAAACTACATTACTTAAAAGGGGTCGTTTCTAACAATGTTGTATAATATCAACAGCTCTCTAGTGCTTCAAATTACCGAATAAGTAGTTATGTTTATAACTTGCCTTCTAACGAAAGTTTTGATGCAATTTTGGAGAGATTCCACCTGAAAATGAACTGAAACACTTCCTGAAAGTGTCACGTCTGATATTTACAGACTAACAAAAAATCCCTGCATTTGGCAAAGGTCAGTGTTACAACATTCTGAACCTATAAACCACAAGGAAACTAAGTACATGCCAACTGGCGGACAGTCTGTGGTAGTGGAAACAGCTTTAGTGATAGATACCATTACGGAAGTTGACAAAGTTATAAATCTATCACCCTCGTATAAGAATGTTTCTCTCTCCCCTTCTCAACCACTTCTTGTACTTATTCTCCCGCCCCTTTTTGTTTCGTTTTTTGTGTGGTGGTTCAACGAGGGACTTGTTTTGCGTTAAGAGGGATTTCTTGAAGAACTAAAACAGATTGTACTTGTAGTGTGCATTTTGGAAATAGTACCGATTTAAATGGCTGGGATGCTTCTTGAAATTAGCGGGTTTTTTTATCAGCAGCGTCACCGGGTTTTTCAGCCGGGAAGAGATCAAATCCAAGATAGGGCGTTTAGGCGTTCATCCTTCACCTCTTTGAGTTTCTAGTTATGGTTTACCCTCTTGTTTCGTCCTAGCTCGCTAAGTAGCGCTTTCTTTGTTTGTTTGTCCTGTTTCGTCCTTGTCTGTCGTTCTGTTGTAACTTAAGTTCTGTTCTGAAGTCCAGTATTGTGTTTATAAGGCATTTCTATACAAGACTTTGTCTTTTGAATATGCCTCTATATT
>CM021535.1:3718434-3734590 GCA_010994315.2 Pisaster ochraceus
GGGTGTTCATCGCTGTCAGGATACCGATAAGGGACCCGAAGAAGAAAAGTATCTTCTGCCATGTTCCAAACTCCCCGATAGCTGAGAGGATGTCATCAAATTTCTTGGGTGGCTTAATTTCTTTATCCGTCATTTTAAAAGCTGGTTTCCCCCTTTTCTCCAATGTATAGAATATTTAACTAGAAACTAGAAACTTAGTGAGGGTAGTTCGTCTAAAAATACACGTTGGACCTTGTATTCTAACCACGTGGACTTGTATCGGACTTTAATCTTCTGCTAGGTCGTTCAATTTTGCATTCGAAGCTATACTAAATTGTATCCACGAAATCTTTAGTTTGTTACTTATCTACATGTTCATAAACCAACAGCCTGGAGGTGTATAAGTGTATGTTTGAAGAACTGAATAAATTAAACAAATTAAATAGCTAAATTCAGCGATAACAGAACGAACTCCGAAGCAGTAGGTCAAATTGGGCCCACTTTGCAAAGCTTGTTATGTCGATTTGAATCCTAATTTCTCTAATGTGTATGTATTGGGTCAAACGAGTTTGAAGTGGCTATCTATATTTGTATCTTTTGATGACTTTTGGTGGGATCCTCTTCGCAAACTAATACATTGAAATCAGTTAGTCAATCTCATTGAGCTATCTAAATCGTTCAAATAGAGTGATTAAACTTTCCGTTACAATACACGTCTTTTTATGGCGGGATATTCCCGTAGTCTTTCCAATCCACTTTCCGTTCACTGTCAAAGCATTTTCAGTGTCACGGAGTTCTAACTTTTCAAAGTTTACAGTGGATAACCTGGCATTGGTGGTCCGGATGGGACATCAAACATAAATATTAACGTCAATATTTACGAAACAAAGCACGACTTGGGCCCATAAGTAATGAATATTGACGTCATTTCTGAAATCTCACGACTCGTGCCCCCAGTCGTAAAAATTGACGCCAATATTCACGACCAAATTCACGAATTGTGCCCATTATGTTGCATTCGAACCGATACGTGAATTTCTCCATAAATGTGTTTGCTGCAGCTTGTTTTGAGAATTTTCTTGTAAATACTGACGTCATAATATTCGCAACTCGGGGCCAACAAGCAATTGTGGCTATACATATTGGCGTCAATATTTATGACTTGGGGCACAATTCGTTAGTTTTATCAAATATCTTGGCGTCATTATTCATGGCTTTGAGCCTAGTCGTGTGGCGTCAATAATTGTTCACCCGTGAATGTTGTCATGAACATTGGCGTCACAATTTTTGTTCGATGTCCCTTCAAGGCCACCATACCGTGGAATAATCTCACCCCATTTTTCCTACTAACACCATTATGTCTGGTGTGGCATTTTGATGTGATATCCTACGTTTTATTCAGTTCGTTTTTGCACAAGAACTTTTCAAAACGTGTGTGGGACACTTAAAACAGGTCTACTTGAGCTAAACAAAAATAAAGGGAATGCTGTTTAAACTGGTTTATAATGTGCTTGTTTATCATTGAAATTTAAATATTTATACACTTCGGAATTTTTCGTAATTATCGAAACAAAAATTAGGCCCCAACCTAAAGGTTTTGAAAAAACTAGAAACGCTTCTGCCGTTGACGGTGTGCGTCAAAATGACCATACGTTGACGTCATGTGTGGGAGTTTGCTTTGTTTTAAAAAGGCACATAATTTCTGATCGGCCTCACTGTTTTCAGCAAAAATATTCCCACAACTCTCCGTCGTCATGGAAACAAACTCGTCATGAAAAAAGTCACAATCCCTTCTTTCTGCTTTTCTGCCTCATTTTGATTCGTTTCATTGGTCCTAGAATCAGCAAGATGGCTGTGCCAAGATATCCCCTATGCAAACAGGTTAACCCAAACAATCCGCGTTAATCTTAAGATCTTAATCAAGCTCCCTAGAACTCGTTGTTTGAAAACACTGTTTGCCTTCTGTGATGGTGTGCATATTACATGTCCACTGGTAAATTAAGATTAATTATGTTATATATACAAATCCAATCACTAAGTGTGTCTGAAACATGGTTCAAGAAATTGGTCAAGCTGCAGTCAATTTTTGTTCTTTTTTCCTAATCCAGAATTGATCGACGTGGTGGTGGGATAGCTTTATATACACGCGAGTCGCTCCATGTTGGTATTTATGACGTACTGGTACTAATTCCACATCAACTTGAAGTAGTCTGGGTTAAGATGGCGTCGTTATTAGGCGCGTTGTACAACTGCACGTTTGTTGCAAAATGACAGTCAACAGGCAATATATATTTTCATACCTGAAAATTTATTGACCGGAAAATAATTGCTGGAAACCCCATTCCGGTAGATGTTGATACATATATTGTTCCCACATCCGTATCTAAATACTGTGGGACAATTTGATGAAGAGACTTTAGTTTTGAGATGGGCTCAACGTCAAAGTGAAGCCATTGAACAGTTAACGATGCCATGCTGACGAAAAATGGGTGATCTCGGCTTCAACAGTTTTACTATTTATTAGATCGTATAAAGCCAAACTCAGACTGAGGTTCTTTTAAGTGAACATAGAGTAAACATGGGGAGAGCATAACATGGACGATTATAAACTCATTCTGTTTAGGTTTGTGCTTTATAATAAACAAAGGTGGATTTAAGGATAGGGATTGGGTTGCCATTTTTTTTTCGAAGGATAAATGAAAGGCGAGCAAAGCAAAATCTTAATTTTAAACGGTAAAAAGAAATTTGGGTCCTAAAACGGACCCAGACCCTAAACCGTAAGGCTTTGCGCTTCGCTCGCTCGTTCTTCTTGTAGAAATGCCCTACATATACAGTAAAGGGGTGTGGCGCACTGTCACGTTGGGACCACCCCTCTCTTCAATTATACAAGGATCTAGATATAATCGGTGTTAATGCATGCAGTTAAATTAAGTGTGCCCCCCCCCCCGCTTAAAAACACCAAGGATTCGCGCCAGTTGTAGCACTGTTTTATAGACATACAGAGACTATTTAAAATACCACGCGCACAGAGCTTCGCAAGGAAGACGATGTGTTACTGACTGTGTATCAAGTGCCTAGCGTATATAGACTACATGTAATTCAAAGTACTATTTGGGTGGGGGGCTGGGTTCAAGAATTCTTTTTTGAAAGTGTACATTATGACATCAAAACTTGTTTAACTTCGACATATTTACTATAGAGGGTGAGTCCTCAGTCGTCTTTCACTATGAAAAATCCAACAGCTTTGGGTTACGTCCTTAGGTTACGTCCCACGCTTGTGTTATTTGGCTTCGTCTCAAGCTTGTGTTCTTACGTTACGTCTCAAGCTTGTGTTCTTAGGTTACGTCTCAATCTTGTGTTCTTAGGTTACGTCCCAAGCTTGTGTTATTTGGCTTCGTCTCAAGCTTGTGTTCTTAGGTTACGTCTCAAGCTTGTGTTCTTAGGTTACGTCCTAAGCTTGTGTTATTTGGCTTCGTCTCAAGCTTGTGTTCTTAGGTAACGTCCCAAGCTTGTGTTCTTAGGTTACGTCCCAAGCTTGTGTTCTTAGGTAACGTCCCAAGCTTGTGTTCTTAGGTAACGTCCCAAGCTTGTGTTCTTAGGTAACGTCCCAGGCTTGTGTTCTTAGGTTACGTCCCAAGCTTGTGTTCTTAGGCTTCGTCTTGAGCATGTGTTCTATAAGCTTGAGCTTGTGATCTTAGGTCTTACGTCTTACGCTCTAACGTCTTAGGCTTGTGTTTGTTACGTCTTAAGCCTGTGTTCTTTTCGCAATTCTTCGGAGTTTAGTCTCAGCTTGAAGGTTTCGGGCAGACTCGGGCATGTAGCTGCACTAACAAGAATACAAAGAATTCAAAAGAAAGAAATCATTGTGGATCAATCATGAAAAGAAGTACATTTACAATTATGCCTTCCTGGCAATGTGGATGCCAAACCGTTTAAAGTGGATGTTCAGTTGGAGGTGTGGCAGGATATTCTCCCCCCCCCTCCCAATTTGGCGAACTGTGTCCACACAGATTTTGATGGCGCCCTCTTTTGAATCAACCTCCTCTAACCCTTGTTAAATTCCCATATAGGGAACAGAATCCCCGACGGACAGATTTCCCTATGACAGGGGCATGTAAAAACTCATTCAATCTTAATCGAAAAAAATAATAAACAAAGAATAACAATTGATGAACGTGCACAAGAATTGCACAAAATGAACGTGCGCAATTCCTGACAAAACTTGACCAGCGTAATTTTGGCAAACCAACCTTCCAATGTTCACACTGACACGAGATGATTGGACAATTTTACTAGTCAAATATATAAGTGTTACATAGTTACTTTGGTAACTTTAGGTGAAAATTTGACTAAACTAATAAGGAAGGAAATAAAGGACCATCGGTGCTGCTAAGCAAATCTGAATGGCCGTCGAATTGCGAAACAAAAATGTTTTCGTTCGAACGATTTATTTTTTATTCAATTAATTTATTTATCTCTCTTTTGGGGGTACCTTTATATCCCTTTAAAAGCTGCGTATATAGCTGTGTGGGTGTGCATACCAAATACTGGTCAACAAAAAATGACACTGTGTCTATTTTTCAGATAACATCACTGACTTTGAAGCGTAAGTGCTGCTTTTATCTTGTTTAGTTCAGGGTTAAAACCGGGCAACAATATTTTTGCCCAACTGGATTATTGTTATCGTTTTCGACGATCGAAAGTGCAAGCTGACATGTTACATCACCTCGGACCAATCACTAAACAGATAAGGAAAGCTTACATCACAGCAGGTTTATCCAATGAAATAACTGTATATAATCTTTGGGCCTGTATGACCAGTGTTTGTCCAGGGGACCAGCATTTGTAGACGTTAACATGGGCTGGGGGAGGATGATTCAAAAGAGGGCGCTGTCAGTTTATTTGTACACAGTTTGCCGTATGTGGGGGACATAATCTACTGCCACACAAGCCGCAGTTCGCAGTTCGATTTTCGCTTTTGAATCTTTGGGACTTACGTGATTTTACTCATCTCGCTTATGATGGTAGTCGTATACTGCGTTGTGTCAAACACCCAACCATTGGGGCAGTCTATGATTTTATTGGTAAAGTCAGTGACGTTCATTCCAGGTTTGAATTTGAGCTTCCCTACATCGTACATGTGACACCTATCGTAGTCTATCTTCCCTGTCTCCGTTTCAATGAGCGGGATGGGCGCATCCCTCTTTGCTTTCAGACACTCCCAGTCATCGGACTGACCGGTGGTGCAGTTGACCTTATCACAATGGGCCACCCGACACCAGTGGTCAGTTTCTGCTGCCATGAAGACTTGACCGAAGGTGCATGCAGCCTCCATGCGTTATCATATCATGTGGGTATAGCCTACGTGTTGTGAATGTGCTAAATGCGTAAACTGCAGTACAATCGTTCCCATCATGCGCCACTACATCCTGAAGAAGATTTTGTTTAAGCAACACCCCATCCCAACGGTCTCGGATGAGACCGGTGGGGTCGAGCGAACAACGGGCTGGGATTACTGTGCATTCGCATTTGAACAACTACACCCAAGCACGGCTGCAACCCCAGAATCGTCACATCGGCGTGTTGGAAGTTTTGAAATGTTATCTTGCAAAAGAAGTATTGGACGGCCCGACGACGTTTCGACCTTTTCTAGCACAAACTCTGTGCGCATTCTCCCCCCCTTCCCCTCTATGTCCATCTCTCCTCTTTCTCTCTTTCCACTTGACTGCTTCTGGAATACATGCTTATGTCTTGTCATTGTCTTCGAGAAAGACTCTGCTTGGGTCGAAATATCAGGCCACTAACTATTCTTTGCATTTGTGCGATAGGGCCTTTTGGTTTGTAGGCAGTCTGCAACAGACTAATCTATTTCCTCAAGTTAATTGCATGTGTACGTGGCATCAAGAGACTTCAAAGCAGCTCAGTTTAATAGACTTTGTCATTCTGGAATCTGACATTTGTAAAGTCGGTGTGATAATATTTATTCAAATGCTTCTGTTTCATTTATTTGTTTGTTTTTATAAAGATGTCTTGTGTCTATTACATTTGTTTGTTTTTGTTTTGGGTTTTTAAGATAAAGTTTAATATTACAAAAGTACCTGTAGATAATACGTTATCGCTCTGTACAGCGGACAGATAAAGTTCAAGCTGTTGGTTTTCGAAGTGGAATATGGATGGGTGGGTTCAGTTGGTACATCGAAATGACACAACTCAATCATCTGTTTCAACTGATTAGTTCCAAAGTTCTTCAGTCGTTGTACACGAGGCAAACCCCTCAACAGTTTTGTTCATAACCTTTTAGGGCCAAACGGATAACTACCAAAGTTTGAGACTTTTCCTGAATAATCATTTTCAGGGGTCATACTAAATCAAAACAACTGTTTTGAAAACTTGTTGTCTCTGGTGAAACGTAAATTATACTTGCTATTTATGAGAACACAATAAATTAACAATAGGCCTATGATACAGCACTAAACTGTATTTGTATTATTATTTTGATTTATTTTTAATCTGTGTACAATTATAGAAACATCTTGACGAGGAGTCGTACTTTTTTTTAATGTCATCCAAAAGATTTGTCTTCCACAGATCAGAACAACACAGTTGGAACTAAGGGAAACGTTCAACAACTTCTGTTTGAAGAATTTGCCGCGTTACTTGCTTAACTTCTTTTTTAACTAATTGATTACAAAGGCAATCCAACACTATTTTGTACATACATGTATTCAGAAAGAAATTAATAACAAGGGGATTTTTTTCATAAAGGTCTATTAATTCTTTACAATAGTTACACTGTCACATTTACCTGACGACTCTTGTTATATTGGGGAGTGTGTCGCTATGCATGCCCTACACTAACATAATGAATTGTGCAAACGGCTTCCTTTCTAATGCACGCTACACCACATCCCGCGTCAAAAACAACAGTAAAGTAGTCTATGCCAGAATGAAATGTGTTCCAAAGATTAGTCTTACTATTTAAACATGTTACATTGACCTGTTATTATATAAAACATACAATGCCGGTTTTTGGAATGGAAACAATATTTTCATTCATTTAAATATGGAATGTTCCATACAACTTAACTCAACTTCGCCTCCTTGCATGGAAATAGTATCACCATAGCATTCATAAATATTAGGGGGCCTAATTATTTGCATGGTATTTAAAACTCGTTGATTGCAAAATATTTATCTACGATTGCTTCCCATTATACAATGCAACAATTACGTTTTTACAAAATAAAGAATACAATTACGGGAACCCAATAAAGTTCTCCTAACATTATCACAATCAGAACAAAAATGTGTTGATTGTTTACTTAGTATAATCCCAAAACGTACAGGTAAATTGTCTTGCAATATTGTAACCTTGTCCGAAAACTTTAATGCGTGCCCCCCCCTCCCCGGCTCTCGTACTAATTATTCAAAAATGGCATTTCATTCTTACAGCATTGGAAAGTTTCTTATTACATCTCGATCTCCTTTTCTCCTTCTCCAATAACAAGTTCATATGCATGGTTATCAACTGCCTTCCCCAGATCAGTATCCCTCGTAGTAACGGTTACCATGGCAATGTTATCCTCATTGTCTCCTCCTCCTAGACACCTTGGTCTTGAAAGAACAAACAAAATTATTTTCAATTATTGAAGTCAAAATTAAATCTTGTTGCATTAAAAGCTTGTCAGTTTCAATGTGAAAGCTTACTCACTAAAATGTCCTTAGTACCACACCTTCTATCTGAAAAGGTTGAGCCAAATGCATGTCCACAAGCAGCGTTGTGTCGCTATAGTATACAGCCGGGCGCGGTAACCCTGGGATGGGGGTTATATTATACCCCTCAATTTTAGATCTCGGGGGCCATCGGATCATTTCGTAAGAAAAAAATGTAAATGAAAGGATCATGATCGACTTGTCTCAATCTACCAATTAATGTGCCTATATGTATTTTGTCTTTTTAACAAAATACGTTTTCGAGAAATGATTTTGTGCAAACACGGGTGGACTAAAAGGAGGCGCAAAAGCGAACAATTGGAGAAAACGTAATTATAGTAGATCTGTGGGGCTTTCGCGGGAACAAAGTTTTGAGAGTGGTTTTGGGTTGCCTGAAGGATACTTAACAACATTAGATTAGAATTCCCTCTCAAAAGGTCAAGCTATTTTAGGGAGGGGTCAAAATGGGGGTCAATAAGGGTAACAATTCAAAAATGCCCCAGTCCTTCCAAAATGTACATCAAATTACTCGTCTATTCATACAGAATCTAGAAATGTTTAGTTTACATTATCTCCGACCTTTCTTTATGTCACTATAACCGGAAACTTTGAAAGGTCAACGCACTTTAGGTCAAGGATCCAGTTTACAAAAATAATCTGTTATTGTTGCAATTGTTTGCAATTTTGGTGTCCAATCATAAGTTTTCTGGTAAGGCAAGTTCAATTAAGCAGCTTTTAAAAAACCACAATGGCAGCCTTAACCGTTAAATTTCAAAATGGCTACCTACACACTTTTATCTTCATCCAACTTAAGAAATGGGTGACCTCATAGCTGTTTGATTGCGCTAACTTTGATCGCGTGACGTGAGCAACCATAAACACACGTGCCCTCCATGGAAAGACAACAAATGTGCTTTCGATCAAAGTTAGCGCAATCAAAACGGCTTTAATGCCACCCATTTCTGAAATCAGTGCGTTGGCAGGTAATTTTTTGAAAGTTTGCTGAACATTTTGAGAGGGTCATCCAATCTAATTTTGTTTGGCATCATTCAGTGATCCTTCAAATCACTGTCAAATCTTTGTTCCCGCGAAAGCCCCACAGAACACTAGAACTCCAGACGTTTGACAACTCTCGAGTCATTATCATCAAAGGTTATTATGGAGACTCTTTTAGTGTTCTATTTATTCCTGTACTTAACATCCTCCCATGACTTTCATACTAATTCTTGTGGACCACCCTGTCTTTAGAATTTCCAAATGGATACATTTTTCTTTGTTTGTGTCATCCGTTTTAAGGTACATAATGAACACACCCTTACGTAATGCGGTTACGGGGTCTTGTTATTGTGGGTTCCACTTGAACAAAGAAAACATTGTGGGAAGCATTATTCCATTGTGTAAAGTACCCTGTAAGTTAGTGTATTGTAGACCACACCCACACACACTTTCTACACGGAACTTCACAAGAAAGGCCAAATCTCACTAAAGTGGGGCCTAACTGAGACCAACAACAAATTTTGTTTTTCAGTGTTTTCAATAAACAATGACAAACAAATAAATGCAATTTTCATAAGTTGGTTGTAGTGTATGTTTATTCAAAACTAGACGATTAAAGCCAATGGATCCTTACAATAAATAATTAATTGCTTTTAATGTGATAATGTATAATGACTTTGTGGATCTTGCTTGGATTTAGACTTCCAACCATTCTGTGTTAGTCTTTGACAGTCTAAGATCCCTTTTAATACTCATTCATAAATAAAATTGCGATGTGTTGTTTATGAACAGATATCCGACTTCCTTTTTTGCTCCCTCTCCCTTTTCAGCCTCGGTCTGTTTTACATACATTTGATTGAAATAGTAAACGTGATACATTAATTTTGTTTTCACTTCGCCTATCTTATTGTTCAAACGCCAATTAATGATGTTTGCAGAGACCATCGTGGGACATTAAATGAAGATGGTGTCGAATATTGGTAACCCTGAAAAAACACAGAGTTTGAACTTACTTTCCGAAAGCTTCCCCTTCTTCAAGAGTCTCAGGAAGTTTCTTGTGGTTAGTCTCCGGTAGAAGTAATGCAAGCAGACCAGCCAGAACGGAAAGAGAACCAAACACGATAAACGGCAGAGGTCCCCATACACCCTTCAACTGTAGAATGTAAGGTGACAGGATACCAGCGACACGGGCCGCTGTGGACGACAAACCCATCCCGGCACTCCTGTAGCACAAAAGGGAGATGCATTCATTCATATATTCATTCATTCGTTATTCTTCATGATGATATAAAAACATGAAATTCCATATCCCCAAAACAATGACACCTCTACACGAACATGAAGTAGAAACAAGAAATATGATGAAAACTCATTACAAAAAAAACACTCAAAAAGCAAAAGAACAATACAGCGACAAATCAGCAAACCGCTTCTCTGCGGAATTAACGTTTGAACTTGAAACCTAGAAATGATTTAAATAATAACTTATTTTAAGCGACCAATTTAGTTTAGTTAAGCGAGCAATTTAGTTTAGTTTAGTTAAAAAGTTAAAATAAATTTCGAATGAAAAAAAAGTACCATTGTTCATTATCATAATGCAGTCTGAGGAATGTTTGATTCGGTCTCTCTTTCTTTTGACACGCACTGATATTGCAGACGCGTATTATTGTTTACTTGCAGGACTGATAATAATTTTCCTGTACTTTTTGGTATATGTTTTTTATTAAATGTTTTAATTTGATTGAATAATTCGGTGCCCCTAAAGGGACAGGTAACAACAGGCAAGCAAACATCCGGGATAATAAATTATTTTGTTCCCTCGAAATAATAATTCATTCCCTCAAAATAATAGTTCACTTCCATTAAATAGTATTTTGAGGATTTGTAGCGTTTAAAGATCAAGGGAACGAAATATTGTTTCGTGGGAACGAAATACTGCTTTACCGGTTGATACAGTTTCTTTTACCTGTGCCTTAAGGGGCTCCGTATCTTCCAGTAGGCCTATTCAATGTAACTTCATCTTCCAGCTTTACCTACCTAACAGGCGTGGGGAATATCTCTCCTGACACGACGTAGATAGTCGCAAACGATGCTGTAATGCAGAACTTCCCAATCATGGCAACGACTGTCCTTACAATACCCATATCTGCACCGTACCATATATTGCACTTTAGTTAAAGTCAATACAATATCTTGTAACACAATGCACAGCATTCCAGAATATAGAAGTTTAAGAGCAACAAATAACTTGATAAGTTGAACAATAAAAACATTTACATGACTCTCAAAAGCAAAATTAAGAAGCCCTCAAAAAGACATGTAAGGACAAAATGATCAGGCAATTATTTGGTGTCAAAATAGCTTTTATATTTTATTTGTTGTAATTGTTTTTTAGTTGTTGTTGTTGTTGTTGCTGCTGCTGCTGCTGCTGCTCCTGCTGTTGTTGTTGTTGTTGTTGTTGTTGTTGTTGTTGTTGTTGTTCTTGTTGTTCTTGTTGTAGTTGTTGTTCTTGTTGTTCTTGTTGTTCTTGTTCTTGTTGTTCTTGTTCTTGTTGTTGTTCTTGTTGTTGTTGTTGTTGTTGTTGTTGTTCTTGTGTTTGTTCTTCTATTTTTTTCACAACAGTACTAAGAAGGGTTTTTAAAAATACCTAGGAAAGCAGTAACCACGCAAGCAATGCCTCCGATCACCATACTGCCACTCAGGTTATATCTCCGGCCATACTGCAAGGCGAAGAGGCAGAAGATCAGAGACGGGAATTCCACTAAGCCTGCGATTGCTGCTGCCACGTAGTCATCTACCCCGAGATCTGAGGTGCTTAAGCCCAGGCCGTAGTACACCATGCTGTTAACTGCCCTGTTGTATAAGGGTGAAATGTCTTTAGAAATGAGAAGCCTTTGCGAAAGATATATTTTAACAATCAGAATTTTAAGTAAACAAATGTTGACGTAAAACGTACAAGGTTTGTATGTAATTATTTGTTGGCATTATATTGCCATCTTTAAACTATTATACTAACCAGTTAAACATCATATTCAACGTCTTGATGCGCATGTTAGGAGATGCAAATAGTCCCAAGGCAGTTTGCTTTGCTGCCGAGTGCGTTTCAGCCTGGCAAAAAAAATGAGACAATTTGTATCACTTCGATTAAACAGGTACCTGAGCGAAATGTTTTTAACATGAATGCTATTAAAACTTGTTTAAAATTGTGTTTGTTTATCATTTATATGAAATTTTGATATCTGTACACTGAATTTTCCGTAGTTATCGATTCAAAAGTTAGGCCCCAACGTCAAGGTTTTGAGAAACTAGAAACACTTCAGCTGACGGCGTGCACCACAATGGCGATATCTTGACGTCATGTGAGGGAGTTTGCTTTGTCAAAGCGGCTATACAAAATGGATCTAATATGACGTAACATGAGTGAAGACTTAACAGGGTTTGTTGCGAATGTTTCTGAAAAGCACCGGAAAAGGGTAAGCAAAATGTTTGGTTTTTACACATCTCTTAAATCTCACATGTGAAATAAATTTCCTTATTGATTGAAAACATTTTGAATGAATTTCAAAAAAGATCACTCGTTGTTGTTTTCGTTCAAAGGTCTTCAAGTAAAGCACGAAGCAAAACACAAAATGTAAGGCAGTTACAAATATTTCCTTCCGTCTTCAAAAAGAAACCCCCACATGGACCTAATTTACTTTCTGATCATATTGTAATTGTGGGCGATGAGAGAAACTGCAGCTTTTACAAGCTGCAGTTTTGTTGGTGAGATCCCACCTGCAGTTGGGTTGGTCAGTTCCTACCTGCAGTTGGGTTGGTCGGTTCCTACCCGCAGTTTTATTGGTCAGTTCTTACCTGCAGTTTTGTTGGTTAGAACTCACCTGCAGTTTTGTTAGTTAGTTCTTAATTACCTGTGCAGCTTTGATATTTTCTTTGGTAAACACATCTTCTGGAAATTCCCTTTTATTCGATTTAGCCAGTTTTCTGAGCGTCGTTTCAGCTTGTCTATACCGTCCTTTAGACATCTGCCAACGAGCTGATTCCGGAAAGTAACTAGTTGAGAAAAGGAAATTCTAAATCAGTGCTTTAAAAAACGACACATCAACGCAGATGATCGACATGCATGGGTAAAGGGATTTTTTAGAAGCATTAATCAATCAGTCAATAAAATGCTCGATGTCCTCGCTAAGATCCTTCTCACATAAAGGGCGCCCCCATATGCTCATTCAGGGACGTGTTTAAAAATGAAAACTGCCACAAATTGATATTTGATAATGCATTCCTAGTTGAAGTGTGGATAACCGGACAGGGTGGTGCAATACTGATTTCTTGTTGATTAAATTGATCACTGATTGCCCTCGACCCTAAGAGGGGGCTACAGGTCTAGTTTATACTTACAAGTATAGAAGCAGATACAGAAGTGTTGGGACTGCTATCAGAAGCTGCAACGGTCTCCAAGTTGGAACGAAGTAGGCAATCAACGGAAGGATTGACAAACCAATGGAGGGAAATATTTGAACGGAGATACCGACCACAACACGCTTGTTTGGACCAATAAATTCACATGCTGTGGAGGTAAACGAGTCAAGCAGAGTTTGTATCACAAATTGTGACGAAAGGAAAGAGGTGTTAATTTTTTTTTTAAAGCTGTTCAGCACAACTCATTGTACATGTATAATGTTATTGCTTAACGGAAATAGAATTAGCAAAGAACACGATTTAATTATTTTACGATGGACTGTTCGTTGCAAAACTTTAAATCGCATAAAACAAAGTTTAAGCACTATTTTCAGCTCAATAGCTGTATGAAATGAGCATCGGAAAAATGATTTTCAGAAGCAGGTAAACAACTAGACTAGGTCTGTTTACACTTTTGCACTTATCCAGGCACTGACTTATCCAGGCACTGACTTATCCATTTGTTTCTCTCTTTCTCTTTCTGTTTCTTTTTTTTTTGGTGGGGGTGGTGGGGGGGGGGGGGGGGGGGGGGGGGGTGATGGGGTTCATTTTGTGAAGTTGAGATTTCACGCTACAATGATTGACTGTGACTAAGCTTAAAACAAACTATGGTATATTGACGTGCAAAAAAAGTTAACAGCGTCAGTCATTCCTCTTTTATAAATGCTTAGAAGTACACAAGATCACTGCATTTTGGTTCCCTATTTATGGAAAACAAACAATCGACGACAAACTAAAATTGGTGAGTGTTTATATTGGTTTTGCCTATGACCGAAGTGTTTGTACTGAACCTACCCAGGACGTATGCCACAAGGTAGGATCCAATCCCACCGGCAGCTACGAAGAATCGCAGCAGCATGTAAGCGTAGAAATTGGGTGAGAACGTGTTGCCAACAGATGCTACCATGAACAAAACAGTAGATATGAAGACGGTGGGTTTGCGTCCAAGCCTATAAAAGATCGACAATTGTCAGTAATTGTCAGTAATCATTGTATGTTTTTCTTTTTGCAGATTTCTGAAAGTTCTGATTTAATACATCGGCATTTTTACCAAATTTCTAATTAATTACTAATAATATTCTTTTCTAATTATTTCTTGATAACTATTTAATTATTTGTTTGTTTGGGTGTTTGTTTGTTTGTTTGTTTGTTTGTTTGTTTGTTTGTTTGTTGGGGTGTTTGTTGGGGTGTTGGGGTGTTTGTTAGTTTGTTGGTGTTGGGGTGTTTGATGTTTGTTTGTTTATTTGTTGGTGTTGGGGTGTTTGTTTGTTTTAACTTAGAAATACAGATTCTACCGTGTTTGAACTTTGACCGTTTTCTGCTCGCTGACTTACCAATCTGCAACTGAGCCAAAGAAAAATGAGCCGAAGAGAAGACCAGCGAAATAGATGGATTGCAGGAAGCTGGACGCAGTCTGAGCGTCACATACAAGCCCGAACTATCAATACAATAAATGGTCGTTTAAAAGTAGTAAACATTTCGTTGAAAGAAATTGCAAAAGTTCCTGATTAAAATATAAACCCTTTTAGTCACTACCTGTTCTATCACCCATTAATGTTATGGAAAGGAGAGATTTGTCATTCAATGGTGACTTAGGAGTTCCAACATTCTGATTGGTGAAGACATGATCACGTGGTAGTGTTTAACTGGTCTTAAATTGCCGATAGAAATACGGGCCCGAGAAATCTGAAACTTAAGAAGTATTGCTTGACCTCTAACATCCGGTTCGAAGTGTCATGTTGCGAATTAATTACTCCGACTGTGTTACGCAAATCGTGTTGACTGCACTAACAACAGATTTTTGGTAATGTTATATTAAATCAGGATTTAAATCAGGATTAAGCGCTTCGTTACTAAACAGACCTTTTGTTTGCGGGGATTTTTGCGTGACGTGATTTTGCATGGAGTCTCCAGGCCATTGACGATTTGAATGATTCCAGTTTGTATCCGTGTACGTCACAGGTCACGATGGTGGCCTTTTATAGCAAAGCCTTATGGCCAACCGTGCAGCAGAAATTAAGTTCGGCTTAAATTTTTAAAAAATAATTTAAAAAGAAATTAAAAAGTTTGCAAAATTGTTTCCAATTTACAATTTCAAAATAAAGTTGATTTTTTGTTTATCGTATTCAAGTTCTATTCAACGGATGAATTTTATTATAGTGCACCAGAAGTAGGGCTTTAAACTTTGCACGTTGCACTACATTGGACTTTTTAGTCAGGTGAAATTTGCGGAGACACCATTCTCTTAGAGTTGCCAAACCACCGGTTCTTCTCAGATCTACCGATTCGTCTCAGAACTAACGGTTCTTCTCAAAACTACTGGTTCTCGTCAGAACTACCGGTTCTTCTCAATACCAGCGGTTCTTCTCGGAACTACCGGTTCTTTTCAGAACTACCCCTTCTTCTCGGAACTACCGGCTCTTCTCAGAACTACCGGTTCTTCTCAGAACTACCGGATCTTCTTGGAACTACCGGTTCTTCTCGGAACTACCGGTTCTTCTCGGAACTACAGGTTCTTCTCAGAACTACCGATTCTTTTCAGAACTACCAGTTGTTCTTGGAACTACCGGTTCTTCTCAGAACTACCTGTTCTTTTCAGAACTACCGGTTCTTCTCAGAACTACCGGTTCTTTTCAGAACTACCCCTTCTTCTCGGAACTACCGGCTCTTCTCGGAACTACCGGTTCTTTTCAGAACAACCGGTTCTTCTCAGAACTACCGGATCTTCTTGGTACTACCGGTTCTTCCCAGAACTACCGATTCTTTTCAGAACTACCAGTTTTTCTCGGAACTAAGGGTCCTTCTCAGAACTACCTGTTCTTCTCAGAACTACCGGTTCTTCTCAGAATCACCGGTTCTTGTCAGAACTACCGGTTATTCTAAGAACTACCGGTTCTTTTCGGAACTACCGGTTCTTCTCAGAATTACCGGTTCTTCCCAGAACTACCGGTTCTTCTCAGAATCACCGGTTCTTCTCAGAACTACCGGTTCTTCTCGGAACTACCGGTTCTTC
>CM021535.1:3876407-3892653 GCA_010994315.2 Pisaster ochraceus
GGGGGAGGGGGGTAAAGGCCGAGATTACAGTCAGCGCAAAAATCCTGATCAATGTGGGGTAATCCAAAAGCCTACAGAGTGCTAAGGAAAAGGTGCCGAATTGATGGAAGTGTTCTTTTTTATGCTACTAATTCAAACTGAGGGAAACGTTCAAAATGCATTTTTCCTGGTTTTTGGAAAAAAATACATTTTTGAAGCAGTACTGACACAACAGGATACAATTGCCCAAGTTTTTCTCACCAGATATGAAAAGACCAATGTTGGCCCTAATCACAGCCGAAATGAACATTTTTTGAGACCCCTGGCAAGTTGACATTTTGAGGGCCAAAAATAGGGTAAAAATGTCGATTTTACAAGTTCTAAAAACATGCTCTAATGCAAGTTGCAAATATAGCATAAGGGTGAAATTTATAGCAATTTTTTTTTCTCAAGTAGAGCCAAGGATGATACTTTTTGGTGAAATAAAAGGTTTTATGAAATAATTATGCATATTGGTAAGATGAAGTTATAAATATTACCTAAGAACCAGTTTTTCATACCCCAAAATCGGCCTAGAATGCCCAAAACACAAAATCAGCTGTTACCATGGTGACGGGCTATAAAATGAATTAAAAAGTCAATTCTGTTTACTTGCACCCTAAGGCCCTTCCACCAACAAAGTATTTTAAAAAATTGATTTTTTGATCGTGGACACATATGTTAAGTATTTACGTGAAATTACACTTAACAAGTAAAGCTTAAGACATGTCAGGAGTCCTAATAAAACACACACTCAGTTGAGTCCAGAATAGCACTTTTTATCAGAGTCTTTGGTATAATCTGCCCAGCATCTTTACAGAGGTCAATTACCAGTTTATATTATTGTGCTGTTTATTCCCCGCCCAACGATACCAATGCAGATTTGTTAATTTATCATCTTTTAGAAACAATTGACAAAATTACTACTAGCTTTCTGGATGCTGGTGTTATAATTGCTGGCGATATGAATCGCCTCGATTTAAGTCAACTCACCATAGGTCATTTTGTTCAGGTAGTTGACTGTCCTACTAGAGGTTCTGCGATCTTGGACAAGATTATTACTAATATCCGAGTCCTTACATCATCACCCTCCTATTGTCATGGCTCCCCTTGCACATAGTGACCATAATACCATTCTGTGGCGTCCAAAAGTGAATTTTATTCAAAATAATAAGACATGTATCAAAGCTGCTAGACCAATGAAGCTGTCTTCTGTCCGAGAGTTTGGTCAATGGATTACGCAGTTTGATTGGTCAGAGATTGATGATGCATTGGGCACTCAAAACAAATGTAGTGTTTTTTATGACACTCTGAATCAAGCTATCAGTGAATATTATCCAACTAAGTCCACCAGGTTACACATTCATAATAAACCCTGGAAGACAGCAGAAATCAAGTAATTGATTATGTGTAGGCAAACTTTATTTTCTGAAAGCATTAAGGAATAAGATCATTCGTAAAGTTGCTTCTGCTAAAAAAGATTATTATGATAATCATGTTAACAATTTAAAAACCCCAAATCCTGCTGGGTGGTATCGCATCATAAAACTGTTGACTTCAGGCACTACTCCAAACCCTACATTTAACCCACCACCTGGAACTAATTGTAGTAATGATATGGATATTGCAAACAGCATCAATAATCATTTTATCTCGATTGGAAAAGATTTATGTTCTTTGGATTTATCATCGCTTCCAGCATATCTGCCTTCTCCTGAGCTTTGTCCAACTGTTCAAGAATGGGAGGTATATTTCCAACTAAAAAAGTTAGTTGTAGGAAGGCTGGAGGTCTGGATAGAATTCTAGCCTCGAATTTGCATATGAATTGAGTAAACCTCTTTAACACATTCTTAATTCATCATACCAGGAAGGTGTACTTCCTAACCAGTGGAAACTAGCCATTGTTATTCCTCTGCCTTAAAGTTCTCCCCCAAAACTTGGAATAAACTTCGTCCGATTTCCTTAACTGATCATTTTGTCAAAAAAGCTGAACATTTCGTTGTTCAGTGGATCATTTCCAAGATAACTTGGATCCTAATCAGTATGGTAACAGAAAAGGAGTGTCTACTTCGCATTATGTAGTTGAACTTGTTGATAATTTAAACGCACATGCCGAGCTTACGAAGGGTCACAGTTCATTGGTTGTCACAGATTTTACAAAGGCATTTGATCTTTTTGATCATAATATTGTTATTCGGGATTTGCTTTGTTTGGGTGCATGCCAATCGATTGTCCCTTGGGTTTGTAACTTTTTAACCGAGAGATCACAGTGTGTCAGGTAAACAAATATTGTGTCTAATTTCAATGTCCTCAAGGGCGGTCTCCCACAAGGCACCAAGCTCGAGCCATTGGACTTCCTTGCAAAGTTTAATAGTGCTGTTCATTCGAAAATGTCATTAACAGTCGATTGCTTAGTTTGATTGTTGTGGAGAACAGTGGAGGTAATGATTTTCACAATATACAATCTGTTTTGAATGAGTTTAGTAAATGGGCTATTGAAAATAATAATATGAAAATCAATCCAGATAAATGTGCTACAATGACTGTATGCTTTATGAAGAATATCCCTCAGCTTCCTCCTTTACAAATATCATCCACTGATCTCCAAACTGTCGATTGTGTTAAGATTCTTGGCATTTTAATTAGTTTTGACCTCAAATGGGATAAATATGTTGATCAGATTTATCGTAAAGCTAGCAATAAATTATACATGCTTAAACTATTGAAAAAAATCCACTTATCCATTCCAGATTTATCAACAATTTATAAGGGTTACATACGACCATTGACAGAGTATGCAGCTCCAGTATGGAATGCAGGGTTAACTAGAGCTCATGTCAACAAATTGGAGATTATTCAAAAGAGTGCTCTTAAAATTATTTTTGGCTTGGGTTATGTAAACCTACCATCATGCACTTATTAAATGCAATTTAGTGTCTCTCCATGCATCAGCTTTGCAACAAAGCTTAAAGTGGCTACCCAAGCCAAGAGGTTGTAGTGTGCAATATCAGTTAAGAAACAGTAACAATCTTTCCGAAATTAAGTGCAAAACAAATAGATACAAAAATAGTCCGATACCTTACTTTTTCAGTATTTTGAACCAAGTATAACTTTATCTTTTAAAAATTTGTGTCATGTTTTTTAAATTTTCTGGATGTATTTTTGTTTCATGGGTAAATCCGTAACAATTTTTTTAAGTAGTAATTTGATGTTCATTGAATTGTTTTTAAATTGTAAACTTTGTAGCAATTTAGCCCCTGGGCTACAAATACATTGTTTTAATAAATCAGAAATAATAATAACAAGTCATCAAGTATCACATAATGTCACCTTGAGGGTGCAGTTTTACAAGATCTATGTACAGAAAAAAATGTGCAATCAAACTGAAACATTGCAGGTTTTCATGCTGGTATGCGTTACATCCCAAAAATTGCATTCTTGTTATAATGATGTCATCATGTCACATGTTGTCACCTTAAAGGTGCAGTTTTAAAAGGCACATGCATGTTTTCTCCTGAAACTTGACCCAAGTGTTTATCAGTGTTTGTCAGGCTGGTGACAAACACAAGAGCCCTAGTTTTAATTTTTTTAATACTATGATTGGGCATCTGATAGATCAAAACTGGGGCAACATTTGAAAAGTTAACGCCAAAATCGTATGACCTTTACTTCTGGTTGTACTGGAAGGTCATAACTGCAACAGAAGTTTGTACTACAAAATAATGTTTCTGGATTGTCATTATCTTTGGCAGAATAACCAGGCATCAAAGAATATTAAATCAAAGTTTAATATTAGACAAAAAATCATACCACCAATGGGTTTTTTTACAATTGATACATCATTGGAAAGGTCCTTTAAAATTAAGCAACTGCTGTGTAAAATGTAGCCAGATTTGCCCTGCTCTGCTAATTTGGTCTACATTGAATATCTCTTTTTTCTCAACAAAAACAAATGGCTAGTTTTTTTCTGCATGGAATTGTCTGCAGAAAAATGCATAGTTGTGAAGCTTGAACCAACTTGAAACTTAATGTGCAGTAAGACAACAACTTGAAAATCCAGGAGAAGTTACATTGTATGCAATCAAAGCATTATTTCTGAAATGAAAAGCCGGTCAAAATGCCAGAAAACAGCAGCTCGTGGGAACATTAGAATGTTAATTAAGAAGTTTGTCCATTAAGCACTTCTGATTGGAATCGATATCAGCTCAAATGACTCGCCTCTCAAATACCTACGAGCTAGGCCAAGCACCTCCTTAACAATTGTATTGATACAAGTCACCTTAAATTAAAATAAAACCAGACCTGTACGAATTGTTTCAAGTGTTATTTAGTTGTCAACTAAGAATATATTCCACTCCACTTGCACGCTCAGGATTCCATTAACCAGAGGAAATATCAATCTTCTCTTTAAAGCCTGCATTGCAGCCATAATAACCTTGACATTTGGCTTAGGGTCCAAAGGCAACATGCTTCTTGGGATACCAAGAGCAATCCACACATCAAGTTTGCAGTTGATATGCCAAGTCCTTCTCCAGGTATTGCCCAGACTTGACATTTGACCAAAGGGGTCCAACAACAACCACATGCTTCTGGGGGATACCAGGGCCAATCCACACACCAAGTTTGCAGTTGATATGCCAAGTCCTTCTTGAGTTATCATTTGCACACACAAACACACACCCTCAAACACGCAACCTTACAGATGTGGTGTCCTGCTATTGTTCTTCTATTAATCGGCTTTTCTTAGGAAATTCTCTGTGGGGTACCACTATAACAAAGAAACCTTGTGGGAGCACCCTCGTGGGGTATTTTCAACAATTGAATATTAGACCCCACAAGGAGTTATTTGTTCAACCTGGACCCCAAAAGAGAATTCTTTAGAAATGGGAATAATAGACGAACAAAGCAGATCTGTAAAGGTTGTGTGCTCGCACACACACCTACACAAACACACACAATAGGACATGTCGGAAACAGTATGCCCTCTGGTGGCTTCGCCAACCGCTGGGAATAAAAATTGAACAAACAGGGAGCAACCCAAACAAGTTACATGTTAAATTGTAAATTAAGTTGATCTTTAATAATTCTCTCACATAATCTTTAACCAAATGAGATCCAGTTAAAATTATTCAAACAAATCCCACAATGCCCAGTATATTGTATTTAACATCTATTGTCTTTATTACATACATGTACACTTTTTATATATATTTTTTTTTTGGGGGGGGGGAGGGAGGATAAAAATGATAATGCTAGCAGCTTCCTTGGAGGACAAAGCCTAATTGATGTCATAAAAACTAATTTTTGAGCTTTGTTCCCATGTCTTTGACCGATGATGCTTTAAAATTATATTATGCTTTGTAAATCTACAATTATTTATTTTGTACTTAATTTGTGCCTGTGCCATGTTTGTGGTTGCTAAAGTGACCTGATACCTTTTGGACGGAAACAGGTCGAATCATATTTCAATCAATTCATACTGCAACCATCTCTCACTCCAACCAACTCGTACTCTGACCAACTTGTACTCCAACCAACTCATACTTTGACCAATTAGCACTCCAACCAATTAAATCAAGCCAAGCACTGTAATCACTTAGCCCACAGAGAAAATAAAATCCCCAAATCCCAAATCCATTGGTAATCGCCTTGCTGATTGTGTGCACAATGGATAATCATTTATGCTGTGTTCCACCATTGACATCACAAGTCCTTTATCACGTTGGTTGACTGACCTTTCATTTTCAGATTTTGCCGAAAGTGTTTATTTATATTTTTGATCATTTTTCTGTGCACTCCATCTCTTGGAATATGACATTTCAATACTTCAGGGTTCCTTACAGCCTCTTGTCATGCAAAGTATACATTGATGTCAAATTTGTTCAGTCTCTACAAAATTGCCCAGACGACTCTAAGGTTGATTTTGTACATACAACCCACTTTTTGAGGTCATTGGTTCAAGTCCCGCTCCAGTCAATTTTTCTTGGTTCAAACCCAAATTATTAAAAAATTTACCCAGTCAGTTTCCCTTGTGGTTTATTAGTTGATAAAATTAATGCATTGTGCTATATGCTAGGATATGTTCCTCTTTATGGTTTCAAGAACCATAAGCATAATCTCTTATGTTACAATGTTGTTTACTTAATTACATAAAGTTAGCAGTATTGTAAATGTACTTTTGCACTCATAATTGTCAAATTTACTCAAATACAACTCTGCAGTGTAAAGCCAGAATTCAATCAAATTAAGCAAAGGTAGAAAAATTGTTCTTTTAAGTACTAATTTTGATGTCAAGTGAGAACAAACAAGACTAAGATGTGACAATCAACACCTCTCCCACTCAAGAAAACTAAACACATTCATTGCCTAACTAAGTTACCAAAATGATCTGGAAAGTTTCTCCATTGCCTCTTACTTTTTAAAATTATTCAAGTCTGTGTTGTAAAAAAGTAAAAACCATTCCTTGAACCAAAGCCCAAGAAATGGTGCTGTAGATTACTGTTCAATTGAGACTTAAAAGGGGAATATCAATAGGGGACATCTCTGTTTATAAATCATTGCATTCATCAAACACATTACATTGAAGCAACAGTACAGAAAACAAGTTGTATTTCATGATACAACAAGGTCAAAGTGAGCAGTCCATTTTTACTAAGGGTGGTGCAGCACAGTACACAACATCTGTAAATGGCCACACACAGACACTCATATTGTTGATTTGGAGGGACACCCCCATACAAAAAATTGAAGAAAAATCAAATAAAGATGACAGACACAAATATCTTGTTTTCTCAGACCAATCAGCTTTAAACAGTGAAAAGATGTATAATTACACCCAAACTAATGCCATCTTTGCAGTCAAAGAAGACACACACAAATGCAAACAAGAAATAACAAAAAAGTGCAACAATAAGATAGACTGAAAAAGACAGCAGGCCATTAGTAACTGAGCGTCTGATGTGATCAGTAACAATAACAACAAATATACATAAACCTCCATGTCCCATATCTTACTATAATTTATGCAATGTTGTATGTATGTATGTATGTATAAAATTTTTTAAATGCGGTTTTGCACACCAAATCTCAATGTTATTAACATAAATCACAACATCTTTCGATAGTGATCTAATAACTTCACAACCTTATTGTCCTGTGGTCATTGTGTAAATCATCATCAGGTCGTTGACAGTGTATAATGAAGAGACCACGAACGAAATGATATAAGGAGCCACATAATATTTTACCAGTGTAAATATGTTTAGATGTACTATCGCCCTATTTAAAATTAATTCAACAGGGGGACCAAATGAAGAAAAAAGAAGAAGGTGGAAACACAGAATACATGTACTATTCATATTAGGTAGAAACAAGAAAGATTGCTTACAGACTTACTCACACCCACGCTCATACAAACTGTAACCGAACTATACTGTGTTCATCAATCTTTACAATATTTATCATCATATCCAAATATATTGGACCTTTGTTGATATGTTTGTAGTTTTAATGAGATTAAAATTAGTCTGTGGTTACCAGGGTTACTGATAACTCTCCTTACACTCAAGGTCACACAAAAAAGTTGACAATCTCTTACAACTGCTGAGGACTTGACTCATGACTTGTAAATGATAATGACTTACTCATCAATGAAGCCATCTCCTCCTCTGTGTCTGAAGATTCTGTGTCACTGAAAGAGTTACGTGGGGACAGGCGACAACCACGAGCAATGTATGAATTAAGACGATTAATGGATGCCAAGACAAGGCCAAGGTAGGGTGCTGAAGGCTTCATAGGTCTAGATATGTACTCTGGATGATACTGGACAGCAACAAAGTAAGGATGACCTGAAATAAAAACAACAGTTTATTGGATATAGTCTACAAACCCTTTTGAAACAACAAAATAGCAAAGGAATAATGGTACACAATTTGGAAATAGGAGTTGCCAATAGAGTATGTTTACAAATAGAAGCTGTGGTACCAACTGAGTTTCTGTTATTTCGTCAGTGACACCACGAAGTAGCACGCTACGTACTTAAGGAATTTTTTTTTTAGATTTTGATTTTTTTACATTTCTGTTGATAATGCATGAAGACCTACAATTCCATGAAGTTTCAAAGCTCAGACAGCTTTACTTTTTTAATTAAGCTAATGAGTGTTTTCAACTTTTGCACAATTGTGGCATTTTTTGTTTTCACGAAGTAACACCCAACTTCTGTTTACCATTGTAATGCACGGCACGCACTCAAGTCAAAGTGAGGTAAATACGTTTTCACGAAGTTGCATGCAACTTGTGTGAGCGTGTGCGCACTGACCTATTTTTTACACGAAGTAACACAAAATGCTGTGTTGTAAGTATAGGCGCGTGCTACTTCATGAAAACAAAAAAGACATATTTTGCACTTTTTTGGTTTCACAAAGTAGCACGGAACTTCTCTCGTGTCTAGTTTCTTAATTAATTATGCAAATGAGTCAAAATAAGATTAATTTTTGAGTTCAAGTCATCAAGTATCTACATTGAGAAATTTAAATGGAAATACTTTGAAGTTTTGAAGGAAAGTGGGTTTCTAAAAAATGTTCAACTTCAGAGGCCGTTTTCTCTGATTGTTATTTTTTTGCTGGTATAGCAGTGCGTGCTACTTCGTGAAAAAGCTGACGATTTGTGTTCCTAAATTAAATACAAAAAACACTTCATTTTTCTCAAATGAATGTATTAATAATTGCATAGGTTTATGGGTAATAGGTTCGCATGATCATTTTTTATTTCCAAAGAAGTGCTGGTCCTAAGCAGAACCCTACTAGATTTAAATGTACATTCTGGGAAAACTGTGGGAAGAGATTAGTAATAAATATAATTGATTTAAAAAGTACAACCATATAAACCAAAGAAACAAGACTACTCTCAAAAGTGATTTAATCAAAATAGTTACTACCAAAATTGTGGAGTTCTTTTGAGCACTGTAACTGGGCATCTCAAATCATAAACTCTGAAGCCTTGACTGATCCAACTTTAACATGTTAATGAATACAAATGGCCAGATGGACTAACATTCAGACAGAAATTGCTGTTACATTGACTGAATCTGCTGCAATTTCATTTTCAATTCAGGATATTCTTAATGTTTAAACTCAAGCTTGGGTGTTTATTAATTTTTGGGTTCACATTTTTATTTTTATTTTTGCATCACCAAATACCACGGTATTTGATATTATCAGGAACTTTTCTAGTGGGGCTCAAACGTTAAAAACTAGAGAATAAAAAGCAATTTGATAATACCCGCTTGGAAAAAAACCCTCTTTGGATTAAGGCCTGGAAACTGATCAAAAGTCTTGAACAGAGGCTAGACGGGTGCTACACCAGAATGACGAGAGTAGTACAATGGGTGCACTGGTCAATGCACCTTACTAACTAGGATCTGTATGCACATTATCAACGATCAGTGACAAGATCATAGTTAGGAGACAGAGATTTGCTGGGCACTGTTACAGACATCCTGAGCTTGCTATCAGCATCCTGGTCATCTGGACTCCCTCTTATGGCAGACAATCCTGAGGAACTGAAAACCACCAACGCTTTGTCATACCTGTTACAGATGGGATTCTTCCTCCCCCTGTTATTTTGTTGGTTCACCTACAGAATGTCTGTGGTATTAGGCCCACATGCATGGAATGTGGAATAGCATGTTCTAGCATGCATGGAATGTTGTTTATAAAATGTTCATTGTTTGATTAATGCAGTGGTCATTACTGTAGCATAGTTTTCATAAATATTATTGTTACTTGCAGCGGGCACAAGAATTTATGCATTAATTGCCCTCTGCATTGTGAAGTTATGTAGGGCTATATAAGCCAAGGTATTATACTCTTGCTGGGTTACACTCATCACTCCACCACCATCGAGTCAGCCGGGGGCTCTGCCCAACTCTTCCATGATGGGTGTCACCAATTAGACTAGAACCTTTTGGTTCTTATACCTTCATCACAGGCAATGATCCACCACTCAGTCACTACCCTGTTTCTCCTTCTAAAACCCACGCCCGGACTTGAGGTTCTTCCTAGATGACCTAAGACCCACGCCTGGTCTTGAGGTTCTTCCTAGATGACCTCAGACCCACGCCCGGTCTTGAGGTTCTTCCTAGATGGCCTAAAACCCGCGCCAGGTTTTGAGGCTCTACCTAGACGACCTAGACCAGTCCGGTGTAACAGTGAGGATCGTCTCCGTCCTATTACCAAGCCGCTACAAAGAAGGGCGGTTGACTGACGTCTGCCAGTGATACCCAGTCATCACTCACCGGTATTCCTAGGGTCTTTACCTTTGCATTGTATTAATTTTCCCCATGTAATTATGTTAATTAGTTTACTGCTTTTTGTGTATATATTGATTCTTGTATTAAACAAAATGTTATGAATTATAACTGCTGGTGCTAATTATCTTTATGTTCCGTCTTTCCACTTGTCTCTGTCGTGCCTAATTCTTTTGGATCCACGCTTATGGATTAGCTGCACGTAACATATCGGCTTACTGAAAGAATAACGTCTGGCTGCTACGAGGGAACAATTCAGAGCCATTTGTCTGTCTGGTATTACTGACTCTAGTGAGCAAGCAATGATTGGCAACATCAAACAATTTCTTTTTCGAAAATACATTTTTAGACATATTTAAACAATTACTAACCAGGTTCCTTTTGTATTAATTAAGGAAGATGAAAACAAACAGTGATTGACAAAAAGAATTTTTTTTTTCCAAGCGGATATTAACCCCTTGCATTGACGTCACACACGTCTACTATCTGCCATAAGACACAGTACAACATACACACCGAACTGACTCCCAAAATAGTTCACCCAACATTTATTGTTATTGTTTAGCTAACAACACTCGTTAGCTATCAAAAATCAACTCAATGATAAATAATATACAATGACCTTCCTGTAGTAATCATTTTGCCAAGCAACAACTTCTCTTATATTGTCATTATACATAAAGACCACTTTTGTGAATTGTGTACATTTTAAGTGTTGAAAAAATCAGACGTAGGAACATACAATTGTGTGTAGATTAGGCTGACAGGTTTACATGTGAGTTGTTTACACATGACTTTCTGCTGAAATGAAATGCAGACTAAATCCTCATGCCTCACCATAGTTATAACAGAGCACCAGTCTACTGGCAACATAGCGCATCAATATGGCCTAAATTTGACACTAGCAACAGCTGGTAAAGCGTCTTTGCTGAACTGTTACCCTTTTTTTTTATAATTTGGATTTGAACAAAGAAATTGACTGGAGCAGGTCTTGAACCAACGACCTCCGGATCAACGTACCGGCGCTCTAGCAACTGAGCTATCCAGCCCCTATGTTAGCGGCCTCCCTATTTAGTCAATATCTTTGTTCGGGGGTGCCAGTCAGAAGCCATTCATCATGTGTTGCATCATCTCTATTAACAGCCGTAGCTGTAGTCATAGCCTTTTTTGTGACTAGTTTTATACCCCCATGTTCTGACGCAAGTTTTCTGGCTTTCACCGGATCTGGTCCCGAATCACGTGCCCAAATCACAGTGCAATCTGAACATGGTGTAGCCCGATGCCCAGTTCCATTTCTGTGTGCAACAAGTGTGCACTGTTTGGAAATAAAAAGTGGAGTCTAGTATTCACGGCATGGCTGGGAAAAAAGCTGAACAGGGAAATAACACAAGCAGATATCCATGTTAACGCAAAATTTCAAATGCCTGTTTGTTGTTAACCAATACGCCAACACGCTGGATTTGCATGCTTGAACAATAAGTTGTTGAGACTCTTTGCCACAATTTGAATATTAAAGGGCCTTACATAAATGTGGCAGCCCCTACATTTGGCGTAACCAAATCATGGCATAAAACAACTCTGTGGGAATCTTTGGCTTGCTACCCTGCTTAGAAGGACTGCTGTGTTTATCGTCTTCTCCTTTTCAATGCAATTACAGATAAGCTAAGAGGCAAAGATCTGGATTTGGCCTCTGCTTTTTTTTTTTAAGTGGCTACCGCACATAGTGGTCAAGGATTTTGTTACATCGCAGTATTGATCAGATACTGTGACTACAAGGTAATGCCGAAAACCTAACAAGCTTAGTTTACCTTCAAGTTCCAGAATTTCCATGCGTTCACCATCCACACTACGACCAACAAACTTCATTCCTTGAGTTTCAAATGCCTCTATATATCCTGGGTTTACCTGTAGGTCAAAGAAGTAAAAAATAGTTGGCAGCAACATTTATGTAAAAAGTCTAGGAGGAAATCCAATTCATTTTGGGAACCATTGCCCTCTTTGCCTTCATATACATGATATACGCACTAAACTTGCATAAAGTATAAATATGTGTGGCTCATAATGTCCTCAAGTCCAGACTACAATGAGCAAATAAACTTGACATTATTTCAAACAATTTCCCAGTTTTTCTGTCTCTGTACTGCCCAGCCATTTACCCACTGAGCCGCCCAAAACTGCCTGAGATTACAAAACATTTTGTATCTTTACAGTGCTCTGATACATTATTGTAAAATAACTAGTTCTTATTATTACTATTACTATCTTGATTTGCCAAATAGGCATAGACAAAGTGTGATCTGAAGACTTCCACGGTCACCATTGACAGGATCAGTCATTGGAAATCCTATTTGTGTAGTACAGACTGTATTGTATGTACAATCTATTTTATGCAACATAATGAAGACAGACAGCTCGGTGGTGACATTGCTTTCGTCATGCTTTTGCGCTTGGAATATTTGTAATTGAAAGAATTTTACTTTTCTCAGAAATTCAATTGTAATATTGACATTATTGGTCATTTCCAAAGGTATGTTTTTATTATTTTAAATCCATTTTGTTTCAGTTTGAAAAGCAGCAGTGCAGATGAAAAAGTTATTGCAACAAATTTGCATCCATTTACAACACAAGGTTTCTAACTTAGTTGATGTGTCCTTATATTTACAACTGGTTCTCAAAGCTTCAATTTATTACAAATAAAAAAGTGTGTAAATCATTTGAAAGATATTTTTAACTTCTACAAAGATAAAAAAACTTGATACTTTACAGGAAGTTTTTTTATGACAAAACATGCAGAATGTGTTTTTCAGGACTCCCTCTTGCATGTTTTTGAGAATCTTTTGTGGAAGTGTCATGTAACTTGATATCCTGATTAATGAAAGAAGCCAACTTTTTGACAAAGTAATCTTGAACTGGTTGGAAACTACACCCTTCCGAGTGTAAAACTACAACCTTAAATAATTTACATGTAAACAAACAATTGGCACTTGAAGTAATACTCCAATATTTCAGCTGTCAAACTCTTTCGAGGATGATGCTTTTACCTTTAGAGCTGAAAAACAAAGTTTAAAGTCAAACCAATTTATGAAGCACCCTCCACTTCTTTCTACAAAACACACCTTAATACTTGCCCCTTCACTCAAGCTGCATGATATTTATTTCCTTTCAAAGCACAGTAGACTACCAAATAGACTACCATAGGTTTAAATAAATTACAATTAATATCCATGTATTCATTTAATTTTGACTTCCGGATCAAACCGGAGGTTGAACATTTCAAAAATTCATACCTAAAAAACTATGTAATATTTCAACATAAATTTTGCCTCAGGTTTATAGATGAGTGATCCTGCTCTAACTTTTGCACAAAGATGATAGCATTTTAATATTTGCATCTGGTAAAAACTGGACGTCAAAGCACACGTGACGGGTGACCCACATTGTGTAGACCTACATATACATGTGTACATGTACACTGTAAATACACCGAACCTGTACAGCCTCGTGTACATTGCACATTTAGTTATAGTTAACATTTACCATAACGAGTAATGTACAGCTACATGTGGGAGTACATTTGGCGTTGCTCGCTATTTCATTGTATATTGCACATCCACATAATTATAGTCTGTGCAATATTTGAAAAATTCACAACCTCTGAACCACACATTGGATTTTGACAATCATCTGAAACGTCGTGATAAATTAAACACGCGCTACACAAAATGTGACCCTGTTTGACCAAACTGGAAGTTGAAATCTGATGTTTAAAAAAATCATAATTTCTGAACCACACATTGTTTTTTTTTACAAACTGTACATCATTGAGAAAGTATGTAACAACTCACAGAATGTGACCCAAATTGACCTTGACTTCCAATTCAAACCAGAAGATGAAATTGAATATTTGAAATAATCATAACTCCTGAATCACACATTGGATTTTTACCAACTACACGGCATCAGAAAGGGCTGCTTAACTAACGCTACACAGTGTGACCTCATTTGACCTTAACTTCTGGTTCAAACCGGAAGATGAAATTCTATATTTAAAAAAAATCTTACTCCTGAACCTCACTCGGTTGATAAAGTAAAAAGTCATCCCCATTTCATTCAATCATAATTTGATGACATCATAAACACGAACACCTTGCTTTTGTAGTAAACAAAAACTGAATGTCTAGTTATTTTTATAAATGAATTTTGTTTGAATGTTTTTTAAAGCCAAAACGATGTACATGTATGTCAACCATTCTGCCAGGTTACTATCATGTTTCTCTTTCAGACAGGAAGAACCCAAAGCCCTTGGGTATAATTAATTGGGATATACGATCTGTACCAAACACTTTGTATATTAATATTTGATTTTGATCTTTAGTAATCCTTTGGTCCTGTTTCATTTTTAAGATCCAACTTTATGTACACATGTGCAATTCAGTTTTTAACTGTCAAGCGTGTCTCAACAAAATTATTGAATGAATGAAAGAGTTAGGAAAAGTGCTACTAACAATAAAATTGTCAAATTTAAGATCGATGTCTGTCTGATGGTTTTAAGATAGATTCCTATAACAAAATCTACAGATAGATCAAAATCATAAATTTACAATGCCACGAGTGAGAGTTTAATCTGGAGATCGAGCCAAAAATGTGCTTTCATTTGCACTTTCAAGTGCAAAGCAAAATGTGTGTCAGCAATTTTACCTCATATCGGTGCCGATGGCGCTCCTCAATACTCTCCTTGCCTCCGTATAGAGATTCTAAAAATAAAACAAGGTAAAAAGTATAACTCACACTGCAACATTTCAAATAAAAACTTAGTAGAAAAGAAACAATACAAAACAAAACAGAAATGACCACTAGTGATGATATGTCTTATAAAAGAAAAACTATTTATATTTTGAGTTCAGTCAAGTTCATGTGTGGAACTTAAGCTTAGAATTGATACTGGTGGTTAGTTTGGCTCAGCACAGGCTGGTTAAATAACACTGACTGTAACGACAAACCTAACAAGCAGGCTTATTGAGGTCTGTTACTCAATCTGTATCATGGTACCGCTTGTGTCACATCAACTACATTAATTCCCCATTTTACATTGAGTTCAGTCCATACAGATTGTGGCCTGACAGTATACTGTACTCAACGCCCTGCTAAACTATCTCGGTACAACTGTCAAATGTGCCGAGCATGTGGTCTAAATCTTAAAGGAGGTACAACTAACTAGACCAGCAATTTTAATGCTGTCTAATGATGACTTAAATGACTTCAGATCTGGGTTGGAAGCAGGTTCCACTCAGGAAAAGTTCTTGAGTACAATGAATACATCAAATAGTTGAAACCTAATTACTGATCTGATACAGGACATCAATACAACGTGAGTGATACGAAGATGTTCTATGTTGCTTGGCACCAAGAGTTTCTTTATGGATTGTTAGTGAGCCCGGCTTTGATTGTGCAAACTTCTAGAGTGTCCCAATCTATGTTCCACTAAGGCAGTAGCACTTGTTTCTCTCCTGTAGTCACCAGAGGCAAAGTGAGCTGCTTTCCTTGAACTCTTTCAATTAAATTTTTGAGAGTGCCATGGTTGGGATCCCAAACTGTGTTGCAATACTCTAGTCTTGGACAAACTAAAACATTGTACGCCATTGCTTTCACATCCGAAAACGATCATTAATGTATAATAAGTACTAATATTGACTCTAAAACGCTTGCATTAGTCAACTTCAATTTGCAAATGGCCATGTCAGCTATTCGATCTTTGGTCTTAAAAGTTTTAGGCTGGTGTAGAAAAATGCGCCACTCTCATAAAGCGTCCCATATGAAAAGCTACCACTAACAACCTCTCCTATTTAAACTTTTACATGCTGATCTGTGTTACAATATGAGAGGCTTCACATGCTGATCTGCATTTACAATATGAGAGGCTTC
>CM021535.1:3995803-4009434 GCA_010994315.2 Pisaster ochraceus
GAAACTGAAAGATGCTTATTCCATACTTAAAAACTTCATATCCCATTAACCAAACAAGGGTTGAGACCTAAAACTTTACATACTTAGAACCAAAATGTTTATATACATAACTTGCACCATCCCCAATGATTACACAAACTGTGTCTCCCTGTGAGCTTCAATTCTGGTCAAAACTGAGAGCTTAAGTGAAAAAAATCACTCCCTTTCCTCGTTTTGAGGCCTGCAAACAATATGAGTTTGAAACCAAATGGTCCCTCTATATCAAATACAGTTTTACTCATAGCACTTTCAATTCCAGCAAAATAAAAACTATAAAAGCATTTGACAATTTCAAAAACTTACCAGGTACTTATGAATCTCAATGTCTTGACAATAAAATGAGCTATGAAAACGTAATGATTTCATCGGTTTTTATATTTATCAAAATTTTTTATTTCAAATACGAAATCTTCTACCATTCACTTTACGTATCAATTTGTCGTACTAAGTTATGTTTATTCGGTTTTCTCTTTGAAAACACTACCTCTGCTAACTCGAAAATGTCTACACCGAACACAGGTCTTGTTTTTGTTATGGAACAAAAACTTATGTCTAGTTATTATACAATTTACATACATTATGTTGCAATACATCTTTTTAACTCACAGTCAAACTGTGATCCCACTCCTTTACTGCGCATGTGAGGATAAAGCTATTGTTTGCCATTTTCATTTTCTGCTTACCTTCTGCAGTTCAGGGCCCAATTTCATGGCTCTGCTTACCGTAAGCAAAGAATAGACACTTACAAAAGCAGAGCCATGAAATTGGGTCCAGATCAGATCAGATCAGGTCTGTTTAATTCAGATTTGTTCAAGTCAGGTCAGGTCAATGTAGTCAAGAAGAGATGAGCATGGATGTTAAATACAATTGATAGTCTGTCTGTACTTTAGTGCACTTGCTTTGTTATTTATAAAATACATGTTAACTTGTACTGTCATTGCACTGTAGATTGATTAGTGGTTGTGCTTGTTTTACTCAGGTACTGGCTTTATTGATGATATTGGAATTGGTAAAGGCAAGTTCTATTCCATCAATGTTCCTTTGAAAGACGGTATTCAGGATAACCAGTACTTCAGTCTATTCTGCAGGTGAGTACTACACAATGTACCAAGCGATGTTTTTGTCAGGGCAGTTTAAAGTCGGTCATATGATGGTCTTGCGACTGAAAGCTTGACTTGCAATAAAAAAGAGTACTGTTAATAGCTGCATCAGTGACTAGTTATTGATGACACTGATGATCATAATCATTGCGCAATACAGTGCCTCAAGACTTCGGCTATTTCATGAGCAGCATTTGGCACACAATTCTACCACCCTACTCCACTGATATCCCACAGTCTACTGTCCCACTACACAGGGCAATCACACACAATGGGCAACCCACACAATAACTCTTGAGCCCTCCAATCACAGTTCTCCTTTGAGAAGAACCAATCAGAACACTGAAACATCTGAATCCTTATAAATAGACCACATTCACACTCTTCAGTCTCCTGACGGTGACTAGAGCAAGCTCATGAAGCTAGTCGAAACATTGAGACAAATTTAGAACTCACTCTGCAGCAGTGAAGTTAATTTCATTTCATTTCATTTATTGATTCTGCTTGTGAAGCCAAGGACTCTCAGAAAAGCGAACTAAATCACTATAACTAGCCAAGAACCCAATGGAGAGAAGACAATGAAGGAAGTTTCAGTTTTAGACGTGGGAGGAAAACCCCAGAGAATTATTCCAGGGAAAACCCACGCAATCAGGCAGGGACTGAAAACCCAATCCACATGGGATTTGAACCGGGGTCCCAGAGGTGAAAGGCAAGGCAAGATACCACTACACCAACCTGATTAATAACGAGAAGTCCCCTCGATCCACTCAGCAAAAGTAGTAGTCCCAGCCGATTTCCTACCTACCTCCCAGGTAGTAGTTAATAAGTAGGACAGCTCTTCTCAGAACTAAGTAGTCTCCTGAATTCCGATATGTACTCCGTGGCAGTAGAATAGACCTAGTTCCCAAAGAAAAAATCTATACAGCTACAATAGATATACACATGGTGTTACCGCAAATTGAATATACATTGATACCTCACCATGCAATGCCTCAAGAAATATTTAAGTTGATAAATTGTCAATTTACTTTTAATTTGAATCCTATAGCCTTTTAGTCATTTGTTCAACTCTTCAGTTGTGCCCATCTGACCCTATCAAGAACAGTGTTAGAGAGAGATGGACCTGCATACAATAGACCAGTGTCATCTCTTCCTTTCTTACTGTTCCTTATTTTTACTGATCTAAAATAATCAGCAATTTCATGAAGTGGCGGATCTGTCTAATTAAACAAATGAACAACCTGTTTTGCCAACTTCATTAACCATTTAATACTGTAACATTTTCACACATAAAAGTTTTGTATTCATACCATTTAGCATGTGATTCTCCATTTTGTGTTTCAAGTAGTGGCAAATCTCAATTCACCATTCCATCGAAATACACAGTACTGGCAAGGTGCTAAAGACGGGCAGTATGACAGTAAGAGGTGGCGAATCCTGTGACCTATTTAAGTTGGGCATTTTCTCAAAGTGTCTAATCCCAATACACATTGTTCTGTACACAGGGCTCTGTAGGCAGGGGTTGATTTCACAAAGAGTTAAGACTCGTCTTATCTCGAGTTAGGATGAGTAATTCGTCTTAACTTGAGACGCGTCCTAGGAATGATTTCACAGCAGATAAGGGTTTAACATGTTCTAATTACCTTGGAAACTGTCCAGAACCCTTCCTAACTTAAGATCGGTATGAGGGTCGTCTTAGAGGATGATTTTGCGTTATATTTGTACCTTAACGTATGCTGCTTGATACAATATGGCGCTGCTACTGTTGGCTGACCACAAAGAGACGAGGGCGCTTTGAAGAAAACGCCTCTTCCGTGACAGATGGAATTTTTTAGATAGTCTGAATGTCGAGGAAATTGTCCGTAGATACAGATTTACGAGGCAGGGGAAACTACAACTGCTAGACAGGGTTGGTGAACAAATACTATACAGCATGAAACACGGGTAATTAGAATACAGTAAATGAATGTAAATAGTAATAATACTTAAAAATTATATAGTGTATTGTAACTACTGTCAATGTCATTGTTCCGCTCCAAATTAACAATCGTCCCAGCTATAGTTGGGACTGGTCCCAACTTGAGTGTTAAAATTGGGGCGCCCCAACTATACATGTAGTTGGGATCGCAGTAAACACAGAGCACCACCCTCCATGAATAAACAGTAAGTATGAAGTTATTAAGACCACTTTATACTAGTACTTGAGAATATTTGAATTTAAATAGAATTTAGGTTTTCCGAAAGAAGGGAAATTAAATGCGTAGGCCTACTGAAAACATTGCCGGGCATGTTGCGCTGTCAGAACCCTCTAAAAAGACTAAAGCCCAGAGTAAGCAGCCCATTATCAGCAAAACTATCATTCAACCAAAGTGCATTTTTCAAAGCTCGCGACCGGGTCTAGCTCCATCATCAGTTTTGACATGAGTTTTTACAGAGCCGAGACCCAGGTTTAAAATAAAGAATCTTGTTAGTTAATAAATCCTTCACGTAGGTCGCATCGGCTTGTGCGTACCGTCTGCAGTAGTGTCACACGGCAATCCACGCATGATCGATCACGGTTATCTTGTTGAGCTTTATGGGCGATCCCAACTATAGTTTGGAGCCAAAAGTTGTACTAACGTCGTCTCGCCAATCAGCCATCTTGGATCGTGAGTGTCGTGAAGTCCCGACGGCCGTTGCATTAGTGAAACAAGTATAAAATAGCCGTTGCACTAGCTAATTCAGCCTCGTCCGAAAACTTGTTTGTTGTTTTATATTATTTACAACTCGTCCTTCTTAAGACACTTTTGGTGAAACTGATTGTAGGATCGATCTAACGTAAGATCGATCTTACGGCTGGGACTCGTCCAAAACCCTAGGATCGATCCTAAGTTAGGAAGAGTTTTGTGAAATTGGCCCCAGGTCTCTTTTTTGTTCTTCTTCTGTCTACTGCGAGGTTCCTCGGGACTCCTGCCTCTAGAAGTGCAGGGTTTGTTTTATGTGTGTCTGCCATATTATTTTCCTTACTAGGTGAAAGTAAGTGACAGGGTTCGCAATCTCTATTGTGGCAGTTGGGGGTGTTCTGCCCTTGAAGGCACATGCAGCACCTTTGTGTTTAGTCATTGTCAAAGGGTTTGAAATCAATCGTTTTCCTTGTCCTACATGTAGGTCATGCTAGCACCTCCAACCAGACTTTGAAATCAGAGTAGGTTTCCAACGCTCAAGCTACGTTTCAATACACTCTCTAGTCAATCTTAAAATGTCTTTTTATATTTAAGGATTGTTGAACAAGTGAAAAAGTGTTATTGCCCAAGTGCTGTTGTTGTTCAATGTGGGGCTGACACACTGGCTGATGATCCAATGCAGTCTTTCAATCTGACATCATCAGGCTTAGCTAAATGCATCCACCACGTTACATCATGGAAGCTACCAACTCTGCTACTTGGAGGTGGTGGGTACCGTCTTGCTAATACAGCAAGGTGTTGGGCTAGTGTAACAGCCACAGTCCTTGGATGTCGACTACCATCTGAGATTCCAGAACATGAGGTTAGTAAAGTATCAAAAGCCAAGGTGTGTTTGACTCGAATTCTGCTGTACTAGTGACTTTCTTTGTTACAAGAAAAATGGCCAACTTTTACAAACTAATTAAAATAGAGCACAGTTATTAACCTTTACAAACCTACTGCAAGTATCTATCATCAGCTGAAGCAACAGAACAAGTGTTCTGTGCTGCCACCGCATTCCACCCAAAGTTCTGTTCTGGACATTACATTTTGAATAAAATGGACTCTGGAAATTGTATCCAGAACCATATATTTCTAAAAAGGCCTTTGACACTGTTGATCACCAAATATTCTTGTTTGAACGGAAGATATTGGGCCCTGAACTGGTTCAAATCCCAATTGGCAGAAGAACGCAGGCCACATAGGTGAACAGGCTCCTGTCTCAAGTTGCAAAAGGATGTAAGTTTTCTAGACCATGTAGGGATTCATTATTGGACCCTTGTTGTTATTTTTGTAAAGGATCTCCAAGTACATACATGTATGCTGTACCACACCTGGATGTAAAATAAGCATGTACATGTATGACTACCCAAAGTCTTCAAATTTCAATTAGGCCATGGACAATCAGTGAGCTGCAACCCATTATGTCTCAAAAATTTCACAAGCTTTTTGCCGATTGTTATGTTTTATCGTTCATATTGATACATTGTATCTTTGAAAGTATCATCTGTGTGAGGTTTGCATCTGGATTCTGTTTTGACTGATCAAGGTGTGAAATGTGATTCTGATTTTTCCTATGTGAGTACTGTACATAGTGAGTGTAGTGTGTATTCCATTACACAACTACATGGTTGTCTAGGAGTCAATATTGAATAGAATTTGGCTTTTACCCTTACACCGATGTGTCTTAAGCACTGTTTACTCAGTACTTTCCTGAGTTCTGTGGAAAAATCCACAGGCAAAATCACTCGGATGGGATTCGAACCCACAACCTTTGCATTGTTAGAGCAGATGTCTTACCACTCGACCACCGAAATAGGCCGATGGCTAGAGGCTGCTCAAATCCATAGCAGTGGGTTCTGCAACGATTTAATAGATGTAATTTTTTGCATCAGGGATAAAGAATATAATTTGGTTTTACCCTTACACCGATGTGTCTTAAGCACTGTATGCTCAGTGCTTTCCTGAGTTCTGGGAAAAAAACCCACAATTGACAATTCTTTGACCTCATGTGTGGGATGTTGCTTTGTTATACCTCCATGCTCCAACAAGGTGGCTTTACAAAACGGAGCTCCCATACAGTATATGATGTAACATGAGTGATGATGTAACAGGACTTTTCCCGAATCTTTCTGAAAAGCACCGGAGAAGTGTATTACAGTATTGAAAATGATCGTTTTGTACAGAATTAAAATCTGTCTAATCTCATGTGAATTCAATTTCCTTATTGATTGAAAACACCTGAAATGAATTTCAGCAAAGATCACTTGTTGACGCTTTTGTTCAAGTAGGTGTTTAAGAGCACTGGACACAAGCTTTGTTGTTTCTGATTAGAGTGGTTGTGTCCTTGAGCAAGATTCTTTACCATACTTGCTTTGCCCTTCATGTGCTAGGCAGGGAGGAGATTTGTCTGCAATTTCTGGATTTTTATAAAAACCTTGCTGTGTCTTCCGAATTTTTGTATAAATTTTACAAAAATCTTCGTAGAATGTTTTGGCAAGTCTTGATTTGCAAGATTTGTCACTACAAACACCCAGACATATAGCCAAATAGTGCTGCATTTATTTTGTGACTGTCATTGACTGTGTGGTCACCGGTTGTTCATACACATCACAACACATTGGTGCACAGTGTACAGCATGCGTTGGGATGATCTTGAAGATACAGCAGGTCCAAAGTCCAAGCTGTCCAACAGTCAGCACGCTGTGATTGGCTGTTGAGAAATACCCATCTTCATAAGAAAGATTAGCTGGACTCGTTAACAAAATAGCTGCACAATGTGGTGCAAACCTGCGGATTTACACACAGCCTTGCATCAAGACTGCTTAGACATCAAACACTTTCACCTATAGAGGACCTTGTTTAAGCGCTGCGTGCGATGCAAAGTTTAGTATTTTATCAGTGTGCATGGTCATTACGTGTGGATTCTTGATAGAATTGAACCTTTAAAATTTGAACACCAATCGTAGAATCGCTAAGGTGTCAGTGTAAAAGAAGTTCTTATAAAACTGATCCCCAAATCACAAGTCCATGGAAATGGTTGATGATCAAAATACTGTTTATTAATGGCTGAAATGATATAGGCATTACGATCAAACATGCAATTTTGCAAACTTCGCTTCTGTGTTTTTTTTAATAAATGTTTTTTAAATAGGTGTTCGAGCATTTCACCTGGAGCACCTCTTCTTTTTTTTCCCATAATACTTCTTCTTTCTTCTCCTCGTCGCTTGTCAGCTAACAAAAGCTGATATAAACTTGAAACTTCACATATATATTTATTAGGAGATGAAACCTCTTCAGTTACGTCATGGTGATGTTATAAGCTATTGAATTACATTAAATCAAAGTTTAATATTTGAACAAATTATAACTCCTGAACGCCACATTGGATTTTTACAATCTATACCTCATCGGAAAGGAATTTGAACACTCAACAACAGGTACACAGTAGGTGACCCTATTTGACCCCGACTTCCGGTTCAAACTGGAAGTTGACCATTTCAAAAATTCCTATTTCAAAGACTACTCATCATTTCATCACAATGTTTACATCAGGTTGTAGGTCTGTAAGCCTGTTCAAACATTTGCACAGAGAAGACACCAATTTGACCTTAACTTCTGGTCGAAAATGGCTGTTAAAGGCTACATTACCTATGTGTAGACCTCCATTTATTGTGTTTAATACAAAGGCTCTGTTGCTGATGGCTGTTCCACTCCATTCATGCCATTGATCAGACAGTTTACTGATCAGAAATTCCACAAAGCCTGATTTGGCATGAGGCTGTGTTAGTCTAATCCATACAAAAATGTAATGTGAGTCCTTTTTTTCGGCCAACAAAGACACATTAGGTCAGTGGTCGAGTGGTAAGACATCTGCTCTAGCAGTGCAAATGTTGTGGGTTTGAATCCTGCCACAAATTACAACTTCATGTTAACAAGGGTCTGGATGCATCGAGATTGCTTCAGGTGCTGATTGGCACCTTCAGCAGGCTGGTAGAACATTTTCATCGCAGTACAATTGCAACTAAGTGACTGGAAGCAAAGCAAGTATCTATGAATGTAGTACCCCATCGCCTTGTCCAATGGTGCAAAACACGACATGCTCCAAGTCATTAAGGAGCAGCAATTGCTGATAAGCGCTGTGCTCAGTTACACGAACATCACCAAACTGATGGAGGCCAAAACTCTGGAACTGACAAACCAAACATGGGGATTAGTGGATGAGCTCATCACATGTCTAAAGCCACTTCAGGTAAATACATGGCATTTATATTTTGTGTATATTATTGTACATAAAATAATTGTCAACAAACTCATACAGGGCCTATGGGTCTGACACATCTATGATGAAAGTTTTTAGAAAACTTTTGTTTTGACCCATATAATTTCAAATTAATGTATATATGTCTGAAGCAGACCTGTAACTAGGGGGTTGGGGCTGGGGGTGGGTTGGGGCTGGGGGTGGGTTCCCCCCCCCCAAAAAAAAGCCCCCAAATTAAAGAAAAAAAGAAAAAATTCAACCCAAAATTTTAAACATTTGAACGCACACAAAAATAAGCAAACAAATGGAGCAAGTGGCTTGAATTAGGCCTTCATTGTCAAACAATTTCTAAATCGTCTTCGCATCGCTGCGTGACAGGCAGTGCTCATGCGTCGATGTACATGTACTTTGCTTTCATACTGCCTCATCCCTCAAGAAAAAAATGATAATAATAATAATAATTAAATAAATAAATAACAAATAATAATAATAATATTTCCTGTTTTTCGGGCCTGGTCCATTTTAAATAAATCTATAAATAAACAACAATTTATTCAGCAATCGTAGCAATGAATTTTATGAATGTCTCTCCCTTCATTTTTCAGGTAGCTACCACAAGGTGAATGTCGGTGCACGGTGGGAGCTGCATCTACCCTATTGCTACTGGCCTCAGATGACACCTTCAAGACAAACATAACGACTCTCCGGCTGTATTAGCTTTGAAGAAAGCAACCCGAGAAGACCTAAGTGGCATTGAGGCTACCGACGCAGGAGACAAAGACAAAGAGGGCACAGAGGAGGGACTGGAAGTTGAGTTAGCAGCCAGGGACAACATTGAGAAGTCACCAACAGAGGAATTTGAAAACTACTTGTGCACCAAAACCACGTGGGCTGAGCAAAAAAATCCTTGTGATTAGTGGAGAGAGAACTGTAGTCGTTTTCCGTCCGTTTAAAAAATGGCCAACATATATTTAAGCATCCCTGCAACATCTGTACCGTCTAAGTGAGTGTTTTCAACTGCAGGGAATATCGCTAAACGTAGTTGTCTAAAACCAACTAAACGTAGTTGTCTAAAACCAGAAAATGTAAATAGGCTGGTTTCCTTGCCAAGAACTCTAAAACCTAACAGGCCTACCCACACCACTCTGGCAGTTTTAAAAGTAAGTTTGTCAGCCTGTTCAAGTTTGGCATTAATTAAGCCTAGCATTAAGCAAACTTATATGACAAAATAGGACATTATATTTGGCTGGTTTGCAGACACTCTTCAATATCATTTTGTGATACTTTGTTCGGGAATTACCTCAAGCTTTTACGTTTTAGAATTAAAACATTATTCTGCTTTTTGTTTTAAGTTAACTTAGTTGTCACCATTGCAATAATTTGAAGTTTGACCGCTTTACCAATACACCAGTAATAGTGGGGGTTTATCCATTGTCTCATATTTAGTCTTTTATTTGGATTTATAGTTGAGGCAAGACGGCAACGCCCATCATGAGCTAAACGCATCACACCATGGTGATGCTGCTCCATTTTGGCTAATACCCAGTAAAAAGCATCTGCACATGTGTATGGCTATAATTGCCATCAAAGGAATATCCAGGTCAGCATGCAACAAATGGTTCCGTTCACAGTTCACACCATGGTGCATGAGGTCTGTGAGTGGGATTGATGTATTGTCATGTCGTAGCGTATTACTACATGTAGCCACATAGGGGGAATTTGTGGAATAAAACCTATCGTAGCGTCCACGTACGTTTTTGGCCACATCAGGAAAATCATGGTCAGCAACAAATGGTATTAGTTGAGTTAACAGTTAACACAGGCTGCGTGAGGAGTGGGCTTAATGTACAGGTGTGCTGTCAATGTCATATTGCTCCATACATACTACATGTAGCAGTGCAGGGGGAATTTGTGGAAGAGAACATAGCGCTGTTTTTCTTTTGTTAAAGAACGACAAAGCCCCAATAGGCCAACCCTTGTACCAGTATAAACTAACTGAGAAAAACACTATTTTTTGAGTAATGGATCGGGCGCTGAATGGACAAATGGCAGGGAGACGAGTACATGAGGTAAAAGCAACACAGTGTTTCTGTATTATAATTAATGCTTGTTAACTTTACACATTGTATTTAAGTCATCCGATTGGGACTGGGTTTGCATATTTCCAGTTTCGTGTTTAAATAAGTTTTTGTAAATAAAACATGTTGTGTTTTTCATTGTTGCATTCCTAAAGAAATGTGTTACTGTGTGAAGTGTTTGATTGTGTGTGCTTATATTTTGCCATCTGCAGTCACAGCACTTGTGTGTGTTGTTCCTTTTTCACGGGCATGCATATTGCATAGTGATTCACTTGCGTAGGTGTTTAGTACAATGAATATTCAGTACTTCCTTCCTTCCTATTCGGGTACCAGGGTACCCGACCGGTATTCACTTCGGGTACCTGGGCCTAAAACTACCCTTGGATGTACAGGCTTAGCCTACATGTGTTAATGCATTGTCAATATGGGTCATAAGACACGTGTGCTTTAATGTCTAGTTTTGACCACATGCATTATGTCATCTGTGTGCAAAAGTTTGAGCAGACTCGCTCATCTATAACTTGATGCAAAAAATATGATGAAACAATTCGCAGTTTTTGAGGATGCAAGTTTTTGAAATTTTCAACTTCGGGTTTGAACCAGAAGTCAAGGTCAAATGGAGTCATGTTCTGTGTTTTGTTGAACTATTAACAATCTGTGCAATGATTTGTGGTTTATGAGATATGATTTTTTACAAAAATTAAATTTTGAGTTATTGGTTACGTTCGATTAGCCTCATCCGTGTGTACCAGCGGGGATTTATACTTGTAACCACGGAACGAGGCTAGCGGAATTCTGCGGTGTTTTCGCTTAGCACTCTGGGAAAATTAAAGTCGAAGGTTGTTGCGTAGCGGCGCAACTTAAAAAGGTGAAAACAGACAGCTCCGTCATTTCCGTCATCATTTTCAACTTTAAAAACCTTGTAATTCGACACCTGATGATGTCATTATGATGTCATGAATACTCATCAATTCAGTTTCAATCTTGAGTTATGCTGGAGCGGCAGAAACCAATTGATCTAAATATAAAGTTACAAACCTTTTATACATAATGATCATCTGAATAATCACTATTGTTAAATATGGCTCATTCTATTATCTAAAATGTCATTGTCATAGTTTCACATCGAAATTCACTCCGTATCAAGGTCTGAAATGTACTACCCTTGATTGATTTGGAATTCAATGAATTGGAACCTACATGAATGGGAGATGTCAATTTCAAGATGAAGTTTCGAGTGAGGTAAAAATGTTTTTAACTTGAACATATTTTTGTGTTGACAGCATTTCCTTGAATATGGACCAGACTACCAACTTGACATCTCCCCAACTCATCGACCAAATCTCAACACTGAAGAGTATGTGGAAAACATCATTGCTACCATAACAGGTAAGGCACATTATCATATACATGTATAAATAGTGATGTCACACATCCTGACATATCAGGTTTGTGGGGGTCCTGCATTGTTCAACCTATTGTCCCTTTCTCAAGAATGTCCTTGCATATGTTCATTGGCTCTATTGTTTATTTATGTGTAATTCTGGTGTGTAAGTGCACATTTGTTGACCCAATAAATTGATTGTGTTGACATGTTTTCAGTGACATTCACATTGGTTTTGTACTCAAAATCAAATCAAGTGTGTTCTCAGTTTGTCAAACCACCCAGATCCTTGTTGTTAAAGCATTCGCTCTTTTGTTATATACATGTACATGTACATGTAGCTTATTAAACAAAATATGCCTTTTTCAGAACAACCCAAATTTTGCATTAGTACAACAACTTCTGGTATATGGTTCATGACTAGAGCAAGACTTGAACCTGTGAACTCCAGAATGACACACTAGTGCTGTACCAATCATTAGCCCTTATGTTGGCGGTCTTTCTATTTTGTCAATTTTTGTTCGGGGTGCCAGTCAGAACCCATTCAACCTGTAACTAGTGTACTGTAATTTCCTGCGGATAAGGCGCTCGGCGGATAAGGCGCAGGTCCCTAAAATCACCCCCAAAAATTCAAACACCAACAGATAAGGCGCACCTCTGCATAAGATGCATGTTTGACCGCACACAGAAGAACACCAGGCGCCACCTGGTGTCGGTACATCGACACAAAGGGGTCATTTTGTTGCCGAGCGATCACACTATTCGAAGCATGAATTAAACCGTAACAACATGGGCTGGTCACATGTATAGCCATGAAGAAAAAACCAATGTAAATTGATACAACCTTCATCCATTCAGCCAACGCTGTGCATGCTTGCTTGCGGTTTCTGAACCTGGCCTTCCTTTTATTAATGCAGTCCGGCCCAATCAGCGACCAGAAACGATGGTCCACGCGCTGTCTGAAGATATTGCAACACAAACATCGCTGGATCAGATTCGTAGACTTGCCCAGTCCCTCCGTGCCAGTACATGTTGCGCCCTCTACCGGTGACTAATACAAAAACTAGTGTCGCCTATATATACCATACGCAATACAAAAACTAGTGTCGCCTATATATACCATACGCAATACAAAAACTAGTGTTGCCTTTATATACATGTACCATACGCAATACAAAAACTAGTGTCGCCTATATATACCATACGCAAATAATCCCGTCACACCGGGGAGATGTAACAAACAAAAAAATATTATATATTTTTTTTAAATTGTACTAATGTTTTTTTGTACTAAAAGTTCTTTTCCTTTATTTCAAACCTATAATTTGTTAATCACGTTCATAAGATCTTTGTTTAATACATCGCTTCTCTTAGTGTTAGTTTTGTTTTCAAGATCATTAAACTTATTTTATATCTCACTAATAAAATAAACGAAACAGACACATGAACCATCTCTTTTCTCGTTTGGTCATCCTGACGGTTGGTTTTGTGAAACTTTTCAAAATTTATTTTAAGCTTTATGTCAGGTGGCTGGTGGAGAAAATACGCCAAATTTCATCTTCATCTTCAGGCTTGCAGAAAGAATGCGGCATTGAAAGAATTCTTCACACAAAGACTGTCACTTTGAACTCGGGCGACACCAGATAAGGCCCAGCAATGTTTTTGTGATGTAAAAAAGTCAGATAAGACGCGTCTTATCTGCAGGATTCACAACTAGACATAGACCATGTAGACACCCAACCTTTATGCAGGGTACTTGTCTGGTTTGTCCGGCATTGTCGTTGAATTCTTTGGCATAGATGTGGAAAATGTGGGTTTGATTTTGAAAATTATGTCACACTTGCTAATGATATGAGCTTATTGTTTTGCTTAAAGACCAAACAAAATGCCCCCCTTCAGCCATCTCCATTTAAAACATCATGTATTAATTAGTACCTTACCATATTCCTAGATTTTTACACTCATCTCGTATTTGAGAAAAAAACGAAATTCGTGGCCAAAAATTACCCCGCGACATTAAGGCATCCAGAAACATGAGCGCCTGTAACCGATGGTGGCAGCAAACAT
>CM021535.1:4139263-4153028 GCA_010994315.2 Pisaster ochraceus
CAACACCCCAAGCAACACAAATAAACAAAACAATAAAGTACATTCTCTGTTGGCCTTCTCCTTTAAGTGTAAGTAACCAATTGATGTTGTAATCTCATCAATTAATGCAGTTATAGATAGGGAAGGTTTGTGTTAGCGAGAACTTGTAACAAAAACAGCCGTCGGCCAGTATTGACTGGTTCCTTTATCACACGTAAAGGTTTTACAAATAAATTATTCAGAAAGCCAAATACTGTTTAACTTTACTCGCATGAAAATAAATGCAAACAGTGAACCAGTAACTGTTGACTTAAATATTTTTTTTACAAAATAAAAGCTTTCAGGCATATTCTTTATTATTTGCTTGGTTTAGAGTTTCAAATAATAACAATTCATGGGTAAGACACAAGCTAAAGGGATTGTTCACACTTTCATACCCGCTGACGAAGTGCTTTTTTGATTTAAGTCGAGTTTTGTACCTGCTGGTGGATCTCCTGCCGTGACGTCAAAATGTTATTCTAGGTAACAGTGGCGTTATATAATATACTGGGTTGTGACTTAGTTTCACTGTGCGTAATCAATACGAATGAGTCGAGATTCTGATGAGAATGATGGTGATATGACTAATAACTTTGGCAAGTGCGTGACGTCACACAATGCAGACGTCCAATAACGTCATTATTATTAAAATGTGCATTTTACTAAGCTATTAATTAAATCAAATCATTAATACATACAAATATGCCGTCCTTATTACAAAATAAGTGTGCTGTTTGCAGGCCTGGCGGGTAAAATTGATATTTGATAGATTCATTTAATTACACTGAATAAATAACAGGTCGGCAAATCTTATAAAAACAACACATGCTACAATATCGACGAGGAACACATTACTGGCTCATATCCGGCGACACGGACACGCCCACACCTATAAAAGACATGCACTGGTGGCTTGTATCAGGTCCCTGATGAAGAGCCATGCCGCGGTGCATTGGTATAGTGCAGTGTTCAAAGAAGTGAATCGATCGGTATGCTAGTCTAATTTCGTTGGATCGATGAAGGCCATACGACCAGGAATTCCTTCACTCCAACTAGCTAATAATCAACCTTGCCCTGCTCCTGACATACACATAGAGGAGGCCGATTAGCTCCTTCCACACCCCCCCCCCTATTTCCAGCACTGTTGCTGCTGCATGGTTGATCATAATACTAGAAGGGACTTGCAGGATGATGGAAACTCATCGTGGGTTTGTAGTGGGGCAGTGCAGTGAAGACAACAGCATCTTGATTTATACACACAAAATGTCAACAAAAATCTAACAGCTTTACTTTTTTGTAAAGAATAACTCCTACATCTGAAATTATTTATGGCTTAAATCCTACATTTAGGTGTAAAGCATTGTAAAATGTGTAGTGCTTTCCAAATTTGATGAACACAAAATACGCAACAGTTTTCTATAATGTAGACCTGGACTCGACTTCATAGAGCTGCTTAATGAAGCACAAAAGTCGCTAAGCACAAATTAGTTTTGATTTACCAGAACTAGGTTACACTGCAAAAACTGGGGTGTTAAAATGTACACCGTGAGTGTTATCGAATACATATATGTACATATAGACCCAAGAGAGAATCACTAATAGGTTGTGCGAATAACACCAACGTAATTGGGTTGGCAGAAATTAGTGTTATTTTAACATACTTTCTATTACTGGTGTCTATACGTGACAACACCATGGTATCAACTTCAGAATCCCAGTTTTTGCAGTGTACCAACCAAAATACTGTGTCACACTGTCACCGTGGTTTCCTGCTAATTTATGTTTAGCAGAAATTTGTTAAGCGAAAATTTCTGCAAATCTATGAAATTGGCTTCTAGTCTAGACTAGTATGAGACAACCTTCATCTCACCCGAAACCTTTACATTATTATTATTACTATTTGGTTATATATTTCTGGTAATGAAACAACAGAACCAACATGCATTTTTTTGTTTTGTGTTGTAGTGTCGCATTCTGTGCTCGCCTCATTGTAGAGTGCTGTTTGGTATAGGTTAACGAGTATTCATCGTTTTGAGAGGTGTATGGTTGATGTTTGATATGGAGACTAGTTGTTTGTTGAAGGTGGTAGTTTCCATGCATCGGTTTGAGTTCTTGTGTGCCATCTGACGAATCATGTAAAATTAATCAGCGTTAATTTGGTTTGAGTTGTCCGTTGCTAGTATGCGTATACTTATACCAAATAAATGTCACACTATTTCTAGTTCAATTTGGTTATTTATTACCCGAGTTTCATGTTTTACAATCGAACACTTGTAATATAAAATTTAAGACGGCAGAAAGTTTGTCCGCTTTTTTCGAATCAACGTATAAAGTATTGGTTTTTACTGGAAAATATTTTGAATAGCGGCTGTGGCACGTGCGTGTGTAAACCGCCGTAGCGCAAACGGTGCATATTCCGTGTGGGTGAGTTAACACAGTGCAAGCGATGTGAAACAACAAAAACAATATTGAACTGAACTGAGTGACAATTTAAAGTTTCCCCGATACAAAAGAATTGACAGGTGGTGGCGTTATTGGTGACGGCGTTGACAACCAGACAAATGTAGACATGGGATTACTAAAACCTGTTTGCAGTCTGCTCGTTAATCAAATTAAAATAATATGCGAATAAATTCGGTTTTGAAAAATTTAATGCGTCGTTTTTGTTGCCGTAATCGTGGTTTTACCCACCCCACCCACGCCGCGAAAAAATTCAATGTGTGAAGTAAATTACCAATAATAAGAACAGATCTTCTCTTGGTCCAGGGACGTAAAAGCGAATAAAAAAAACACCTCTTTGGTGAAGAGCTAGGATGTTCAATTATTATCCGTGTCCATATGTCAAATCGAAGTTGTTTTTCGAGAGCTGGATTTTCTCTCTCGTTTCCTTAAATAGTTTACCTCAGATGGTAACCACCTGAAAGAAAAAAAAGTTCCTCTGACAATTTAGATGTCTGCGAAGACATTGACTGGACGTGTGTTAAGTTCACAGAATGTCACAGGAGGTCATAGTTGAAGCTACAATCCCGGCCATATCTCGTTTGGCCCCGGCCCCCGTTCAATGTTGGCTCTCGTTGCGCGGTCTGCTCCCCTGCTGGGGGTAAACAACATTCGGCGGGGGAGGGTTTGTTTATTGTCACGTGACACAAGCATTTTGGCTAGGATTGTAGTTTTGGTGTACACTTTGTATGTATGATTGCACACCCTGGCTGATGCAAATGTTTGCTGAGTTCGAGCTATAGAGTTACTACAAATTATGCATTCGTTCTAGAGTTTTACAATCGACAGGTTGCATATGGTCTACAGGATCACGTTTGTAGTAATGGAGATACGATCGTGGTTGTGAGTCTATTTTCTCGTTCCAGCTACACTTACTCACTGTATGTTCGTCCAGACTGTAAACAATAGTGTCATTCGGATCAGAGCATCGTTTTTAGGGAAGTATCAGACTTCAATACGAGAATCAATAATTATTTATGACATTTAAGCATAGCCAAGTTTTGCGCAAATCGTATTATTTGCTTACTGGGTTATGTATTTCGTATCAGCCAATATGTGCATCTGTAGAAGCGATGTGGACATTTTTATTTAGTTGAATTATTCATCTTGTTTTTGTTCGTTTTTTATTTCCTCTATTCAGACAAATTGTAATTTTCTTTATTTGTAACAACAAACAACTTGTGGCACTTATAGTATTCGGAGTTAGATATTGCCAGAAAGTGCACTTAGGTTTGTAACCTTTTGCTGAAACCATCTTAACGGTTAGTGGTAACCATAATGCTCAACACATTACATCGATCCGCAATGCACATAGTCGCCGTGCTCAGCATCAGTGACCATGATAATCATACAATGCCTTTCGGAGTCCCAACCCTACACGATGTCAATTCTCAACACCGATCTTCCTCCTCGTAGGCGTATCAGATGGACCAACAAAACATTTCACGACCCACTCACTACATCTTCGGTGTAAAACCCTGCAGATTAACCGGTACTCACAAACCACGAAGGCAGCCGTATCCACGCACGGTTTCCCAGGCACCCTAATAATACAACTCTTAACGTGTTAGTCGTAATGCCTTCGCACGGCTACCTGTTTATGAGAAAAGTGGCATCGAACTCGTAAGCAACCTCTTCACACACACCTTGAGTTCTCTGAAATCATGGCCTATTTCTAATATTTCTTGCAAGTTTGGGGACGCGGTCATAATGCCTGGATTGATGAGGTGCAATTATGCATCATTATCACTTTGCCTTCGGGCGTACGATCTTAGCTAGAAGTGGAGAAAGTATATCAGCATATCTTATTTCTCTGTACACAACAAGCTATTAATGGAAACCAGACGATCAGACTGGCCTAAATGCGGCTCAGTAAGGATTTAGGCGCCAACTTTGTACTTGCAGACGAATACGAGGCCATGTGCGCATGACATATGTTGGACAAATAATCAGCCAGCAGGGTAGTCCAAGTATTTATAAATATAAATACATAATCAGTGCTTTCAGTCACGTCTATGCAAATTAAAATGTGCACTCTCGTAATTATATGCACACAGTTCAGAATATGTAGAACAAAGTTGACAAGATAATTGTACCTCATCATTCGACCCTGTAGCAGAGTCTTTCTCAAAGACCTTCGCATTGAAGACCTAGGTGCAGCTCTGCTGGACTTGAATCGTGATGTCTATAATCTCTTCGATTTTTTCTTCTTCAAATGAACACTTATAGGTGCCTTAGGTTGACAAACAGTATGCTGAACTAACTCTACTTTCGCAGTTAACAACTTAACAAAGAAGTTGCGTAACAACAAATCTCCAAAATTGCCGAGCAGAACGAGAAACATTTGAAATGTCACTGTGTATGGTGCCCTTCAGGTACAACTGTTGGGAAACTGCAAAACAATCTCCAGTGGGAAAAACAGATGACCAGGCCCGCCTTCTTGGTGTCCTTGATCCACGTGATTATCTAATCGGGGCCCGGCAGAGCACAACATTAATGTCAACACGGTTCCAGAAAAGGTCTTTCCAAGTCTACACATCTTATGACACGCCTCACTGACATTCAGTATAGGCATGTCTGATGTGCCGCCATTATCAACACATAATGCTATTTCAAAGCGTACTCATCGTCAGTTTCTGAGTTAGTACCCTCGATCCCATGCAGAAAGTTAAAGCCGAAATGTATGCAATGCCAAGTAAACTGACTGCCATGAAACAATAATAGTCCTCCAGATAAATGTAATGATTTGTCGTACTAGCCTTTGCAGTAAAATTATGACACTTTGTACTCATATTATGTTGTACCAAAACAATAGTACAATGTATACAATGTATAACATATAGTTACTGGAGAAGTATAAGAAATCTATATTCTTCATTTGGTGTAAACGATTTGATCAGTCTAACTTTTAAAAAAATAATAAATGAAAATCTTGTTGAGCTTACACCAGAACCGACTTTATATCATCGCGACTTACCACCGCACCTTTAAACGTAGTAATTGGTAAATTTGTACTCACTACACGCCTTTTTAAAACTTACAATTTCTAGGGGCAACAAGGTCATCGTGCCAATCTTACTTCAAATAATAATAATACGAAAATAAAAAGCCACATTTATTGGGAAATGTTGTGGACATATCGCAAAAGAAGCCATCATGCCAGTATGTTGACATTAAGGTATCCTCTGTGCCAATTTATTTCTTAATCACATTTCAAGGATACGCTAGGCCAAGCAAAAGACTCGAGGATGAGCCTCATTCCCCACGGCTATGCGGGGAGGAAGCCGCTAACTTGACGGTCGATTTAAGCAGTCTGCCCCCATGCTAATTAAGCCGTGTTTACCATGTGTCTTGCGGAGTCTTCTGTTTTTTCAAAAAGCACACGTGATTTCTAAAAAAAAAAGTTGTTTTTTTTTAATGCAAGAAAACATCATGAGTGTTGGGTGGTATGTGACGTCGCAAGGTCTGGTGACGTCAATCGTGATTTGGCGGGGAAGCGAAGGAGGAGATATTGCATTCAGCGAACGCGGGAAAACGTTTATTGTGGATGGAGGAACTAAACGGACTCGGCGCTGGAACGGAGTCACATTTTGGGCGCGCGTTTTTCATTTTGAGTTTAGTGGGTTAATCAATCATGAATTTGAATGCTATGATCCACTGAAGTGCATTCAGGTTTACGGTGTTTGCTATTTTAGTATCTTAGAAATGTGTGTCACAAGGTGAAAAGTATATATAGTTTTTATAGTCTGGTCTCCATTTGTGAAGCCAGTGGTCGTTTTTGGTAACATTTGGGATTCAAATCAAAGTGAAACGGCAGTTTTGCTTGCAGAAACCTTTATTGGCTAAATTGAAACTGCAAAGTTCTGTTTGGATCCGATTGTATAATAATTGTTCTCTGATTGGAGACAACAGTAACTATCCGTGTCCCAATACGTTTGTATTTGTTATTCTTCTTATTTAAATATTATTTTTACCAACATTATTCAAGCGCTCCGTAAGTTACATAACTAAAACACATAACTATAACCTTTTAAACGATGCAACTATTTGTGCGCATCGTGACAGCGGTTGCCACTGCCGTCTACAACATACTTCTAAAAAAACAAAATTTATGCTCAATTATTTCACAGATTAAACCAAAGGGAATGTTTATACAATTGACATAAAGACTGCAGCCTATTCTATTGCAACAAGAGGAAATTCCTACTGTGTTTAGTACTTAATAACCAGGACGATTCCTTTCAGTAAGTAATCTCCCGAATTCTGAAATCTACTCCGCGGCAGTAGAATAAAGAGCCCAGGCAAGTTCTCGAGAATAAATTTACACGCCTGCCACCCCCCCCCCCCTCCCGATGGCGATTCTTATAAGATTTGAACGAAATGGACTTAATTTACATGCATTATTTGACAAGCTATGTCCCCTCCATAATAACACACAGGCCAATGCACAGGCGCTGGCAGGATATTAAACGAATTACACTTGACTTGCGGAGCAGGATTGGACCAAACAACGTCATCAGAGAGTCGGGGAGAGACGCGTTTGGAGACGGTTTGAATTCGTTATACCCCCCCCCCCCTTTTTTTCCTCCCAGGCCTTATGTCCCCATCTCGCTGTACCTGGTCATTAGTTGTTGTTTTTAATATATGTTGTATGATAGATGTTCCGGGTTGACATTTCAATTTCTATCAGTCCTGCGTGTACTTTTACGGATTTGTTTTATTATTATACAGACCCGTTGTCATTGCGGGGGATTTTAATTACGGTCTCTCCGCTCTCATCTCAGGGCAGACGGATGCTAGAGACGCGCTCACAACAATATTTGTCCCTGCATTGTGATCACTTCGGAGTCAGGGCTTGACCCGGGGTCGGGTGCGTGTTGAACTCCGGGCAGTGTACTTCAAATCAGGTTCTGCTGTTATCAGAACTCGATTTCACCGTAAGGTTCATTTCGACATGAACTACATGTGCGTTGAACCAGTAAGTTACTGCATCACGCGACTTTTGACTTATTACAAAGAACAGGAAAAAACACGTATGTTTAAAGGTATATACACAGGATCGGTGGAGCTGGAAAAAAAATAGTCGTAGGGAGGGTTAATGTTTTGTGTGATTTAGCATGTCAATGAAATAACAAGCCTGTGAAAAACTGGGCTCAATCGTTTGTTTGGGTGAGAGAAAACAGTGAAAACATGCACAATTTGCATATAAACACAATGTCCGTAATAATTGTGGTTCTACCAACTGTAATCAGCTGTTGCTGTTTTTTTATATTTAAAAAATATGTATATTTTCAGGTACAGTTCTGTTTTGATTATGACTGCATTTCAGAGGGAAATATTTTGACAAAATAACATAATACTAGTTAATACATTCACAAATGCACAAATGGTTCTGGTATGAACTTCATAATAAGTAGGCTTTCGTACTAAAGCTAATCAGTAACGGGTTTTTTTTTCCGTACCAAACCTGTATAATACCTTTGAAATGGTCAGTTAGAGATTTATCTGTTTGTCAGGCAAGTTGAGCAAGGGGGTCCAAAACTATTGTGCATGGAACAAGTTGTAACTGGGCACTTACAACATCAACTTTATCACCCCCCCCCCCAGTCCAGGAGAACCCCTATAGCCCAGGTCAGTATTCATAGTTTGTGAATGAGGCGAAAGAATGCACCTATTGTCAAAAGTATACGGTTCTCAAGACACGTCCAGAGCGTGGAACTCTTGACACGGACAAAATAAGATGACTTCGAGTTTACGAATCATGCTGGCCCGTCCGTAAACTGGACAGTGACCGGGGAGCACTGCACTGTTCCAACATGATCAGCAACGAAATCAAATTAATTATTGTATTCTTGATGCATTTGACCTGAGCGACACACATGATCGTGATCGTAACACAAGCCTCGAGCGTAAACTCTGGGTTTTTTTTAAAACTGATATACCGAGAACCGGATCGTGCTCAAGAGTGCTCGTTACACGGACTGAACAGTTGTCTCGTTAGTTCTACATGGAAGTGATCCAATCAGCAAGTGTGCTTGCCGGTATCATTTACCTGTTCAGTCGGGCACGAATTGCACATTGTGTTTGTCAAAGTCAGGTTTGTATCGTGAGATTGTCATGTCGCCCGTATGCCCTATAAATTGTTGTTTGTGATTTCTATTTTTCACAACAAGAACGATTCGTTGTTGATGGTGTGCAAATTTTATAATGGTCGACCAGCAAGATACTTTACCATAATTAATTGCTTTGTCCTTCGGATGGGACATTAAGCCGTAGGTCCCGTGTACTAGGATCGGTTAGTAAAAGAACCCAGAACATTTATCGTAGAGAGTGGTTCACATGTTATAGCAAGCACCCATGTTTACAGGTTTCCTCAGGCTTACAAGCTACAGTGATTAAGTTCACTTATGATGCACGGTTTCATTACCAGAGCGTAATTAAATAACCATTATAATAATAATAACAATATTAATAAACAATATTTCTGCACCCAATTGAAGGTCTGCGGCGGGTCTCCAGTTTTCATTATCAATTTACCTCATAAGACACTAAAACAACTCACAAATTATTTGTTAATTTTTGAATTTTTTTCTGTGACTCCTGACGACTCCTTTTAAGTCTGGCACTGAACTGATTTGGTTTGTACCCCACCCCCCTTTCCATTTCTTTTCCCTCTGGTAGCTTAATAACTTTATAACTCCAGTGTGTAAATAGGGACAATTGGTCCCACGTGATGGCTAAAAGGCAGAGGGTCCACACGCACTGTCAAACCTTTCAGAAGAGTTTCTTGATTAATCAAATTAATTAATTTTGGACCTGACGTATATGGATGGCTGATATCCGTTAGAATCAGCCATCGGGGATTTTCCTTCAAGAATAGCCATGCGATTTTAATACAGGTTGTGCCGCTCAAAGGCTGTACACAACATTGGCAAGATTGAAAGTATAATAAACATTCACATATTTTCACATAACTTATCCTACGCTGTGTGGACAACATGTGCGCGTTCATTAGGCCGCTACATTTGAAAGAAGTCCAGTTTGGAAACGTCCCATAAAATACTTTTGCTTGAATTTGTGCGTTTTAAAAAATCTTTTTAAAGGCAACATTAGTTTTTTATCTCGTAACAGAAACCCGAAGTTTGAAAACAATGATTTTTTAAATTTTATTTCACCATTTTTTTCTTGTGAGTCCGATGAGCGGTTGGAATTGGGCGTAATTTGGTTTGTTATTCCACTGATCATTCAGGACTGATGTCCACTACATGCTTTTAACAATTTCAGTGACTTTCCAGCGCAGTGCACAGTTGGCATATCCTTTACTAGTCTGTCAGCATTTTGTCTAGCTTTGTTTTCAATCATTATTGGTATTCGTAGGTAATTTGATTTCGAAATATTGGGAATCTTTTTATGCACATTTCCTCAATTTTTGGTAATGTAGCTTTGTTTTGAGTTTTGATAAATAGAGGCCCAAATCATGTGATGTGACACGGCTTAGAACTTAACTTAAACGTACAGACTTTATGCGCATGACGTCATTTGATTTAGGGTGCCCTCGGCTAGAGGTCAACAGAAAGTTGCTGATTGGCCCAGCATGTGTGCAGCACGATCGTACATGTGAGTTTTCATTTTTTCCACTGTTTCATCAATAACCTCCAAGATGGCGTAGGGATGACGTCAGTGCATAATTAAGGTCTCTTGCGATTCAAACAGCTCAGAAACACTGGGTGGTAAACATTAGCGTGTTCGTGTGCAGGCGTATAGCTTAGAATGCAATTACGATTTATACATAATAAAACCCACGCAAACTACTCGAAATAACTGCTTTGCAGGGTCAGCGACCACACTGCGGCAAAGCAAACGTATATAAATATACAACAATCTTACGGAATAAGCTCCCCAGAGGGACAACGCCTCAACAAGGAAGCACTAAAAGAGGTATTCAAGTCCAAAGAGTACCAACTTTGCATTTATATCTTCCTTACATTAACGGTATAACATTGGGCAAGCATTACATACGACTTGTAGACCTGAGAACAAGAGAGGTCAACACAGTGTAGGGACTTGAAACACTATGTGGGCTTACACACGTCCCCACAGTGTTTTCACCAACGTTGAAGAATATCCTTTTTTTCCCATAAGCGCACAGAGCAAAGGATGTCAGAAAGCCCATAGAGTGTATGCAACACAGAGCTGTATGCGGGTGTTTCGGAAAGCATACTTATACCTTTGGACGTTTCTTGAAGTCAGGGTGTACTTTTGGTAATTAGTCCACAAGTTAACGACAAAATTACTAGGTAAAGATCACTAGAGAGCTGTTGATATTATAAAACACTGTAAGAAACGACCTCCTTTGAAGTAATGTAGTTTTAGAGAGAGAAAAAAGAAGACACCAAAGAGGAGAAATGTTACTCGAAACCCACAGTTGTTGGTTGGATTTGCCGTATTCAAAGTTAGAACTGATGGAGGTCTGCAAACTCTCTGACGGATCAAAATTGAACCTATCTTTAAAATACTGTATATCTAGTATTACGGCGTTTTGCGGCCACGCTTTCCACCAAACAAGTCGATGAGACGTGAGTTTGACTCGTGACCCATCACTCATAGCTGGAATTATTGAATGTAGAGCTCGTTGAAGGTCACGTGCAAGCGTCTTAATTGGGCGCGAGTAATAATGTTCAGAGCTCATTAATTACGCAACTAGTTCAAGTGTAGGTTGAGGGGAAATAAATCGATGGTTGGAATTGTTCGTGAAAGAAATACGACGAAGTTGACATGCTGGGATTGTTTAATAAAAAATGTTTAGCCTTCCCAGTTTTTTTATTTTATTTATTTTTTATTGTTGAACTTAAACCATTATGTTAATAGAAATCTGCATCAGTCCTTCTTGTAAATTTGTTTTATATTTGTTATTTTATTGAGCATGGAAATCATGCATGCCCAGCTCATGATTTTAAGGAGGCGTAACTTGCATCAAGTCCTACTAGATTGATTGGATAAATGTCTGATTATACAGCATTATAATGATGTCAATGTGCTACTATGAATGTGGAAAAGACATTTTGAATCAATGAACAATGGCTAAACAGAGAATATACATTTCAAAAACGCCAAACTGGTATGTGCCTTACCTTGATTCAAAGGGACTGTGTGTACCCGATTGTGATTTAACATCCCTGGATGCAGAGAGACTATGAATAGCAGCATAAATGTCAACCCCGCTAAAGCTGTGCCCTATCTTAAATTAAAGAAATTAAATAATTCAGTTCAATAGATGTATTACACTTTTGCTTTAATGAGCTTTGTATTTTCTATCAGTACAAATAATGTACTTTTTTACAAGCATTTCGGGAGAATTTGGACTTTAAGAAACTAATCAACAACAACAACATCAACAACAACAACAACATCAACAACAGCAAAGCAACAGCAAATCAGCTTCGGACAGGAATCATTTCGGACATATCATCGCCTATATAGAGCTGAACTTCTGAGTTCCAAAGTTAAATGGGTTCCAAGCCAAAGTCTCCTGACAAATAAATTCCGAACCTCATACTGTATGTCTCGATAAAGGCAAAACTTCGGTGGCCAGGAAATAGAAAATACGGAAGTAATCGATGTGTGAAATGAATGACCCTTTTGGCTCGATTGGCAATAAGGAAGTGAATCTTGCTATTAAGGCTATTATATTATCGTCGTAGCTTCTGTCAAGGCGAACCTCCTAATTCTCTCCATGTTATGAATTGCGTATTGATCCTCGTCCTAGAAATTTATAAGTCAAGGCTTTTTGATCTCCGGTGAAGTCCCTGGGAGGACGAAACTCTACTTCGTTTTCTCCAAGCCAGAATCTTCCATGTTTCACCTGTTTGGCTTTTCTATTTATAGGTGGGAATTATTCCTTGTTTGTTCGGAGATAGCCTGATAATTCCAATGTCGCTCGGCTGCATAGATGGGGGTGGCCTTTCTTACTTTCTATACCTTCAAACATTAATTTCATGTTTAATTAATATATATATTTGTTTACTGTTTGTAATTTGTTCCCACGTTAAATTCACAACTATGTTTCAGACACTATATATCACGATATCAGCAGGCATACTTTTCTCTAAGATAAGAGCTTTAGATTCCCACTAAATCTGAAACTGAATCTCGTTGGAGGGATTTATCGTTAGAAGATGCCGAATGCTATTAGGAAAGTCTCCGAGATGACTTCATATCTTTTAAGATGCTTATCACTAACCGCGGTAAAGGTTTTAAACCACGGCACAGCCTTCATAGTTTCACCACCCAAAAACACGAAGAAAGAAGAAGAAGAAGAAGAAGATGTTAATCAAAAAGTAACTTACAGGGGTGAAATAATGGACGGAATAGAAAACGAAGGGAAAATGGTGTTGAAAACAACGTAGACTTCTTCATTTAACAAGCCAAAGCTCTTACAAACGCGAAACGACTGTACTCAAGAACAAAACGTCAAAGGTTTGAATTCGAAAGCGGAAGTTCAATTTGCCATAAGTGTTCTTTCATACGTCGTTCAAGTTTAACTGTTGCCCTGAACAAAGACTAGAAATACAAATTATTATCATGTCAAACAAAACACATGATTTCGTAGTAATGCCTTTTGTTTTTATTGAAACTATGTCATGTTTCTTCAAAATGTGTGTCTAGAATATTGATCAGTGGCTGTAATGAACCGAAGGGCAGGATCTAGACAACGTTCTATATAATATAACATCAAATTGTATTCATTACTTCCCTTTATAGTGACACTTGACAGGTCACGCTCTGATATGCACCCTGGTCAGGGTTAGGAACTGCAAGTTACGCGGGTCAGATTTTTAATTTTGTTAAGGCAAGCGGACGAGTCGGGCTGTGTGAGCTATAGATACCATAGAATGTCAATCGTCTGGCTGTATTTGTCGGCTCAGGTTGGGCCCCTTGTCCTTTAGGGACGAGCGAGTGCAGCTTGCCACCAGTCTTGAGTCAATTATTTGAACACATTTGCACAGTAGTGTTGCAATGTGTGCTCCTTTGTTCTACTCGGAATGTTTTAGTCTTAAAGATGGCTTGGGTTGCTTTGGGTATTTTTATTTATATTCTCTGACTGTATCTTTGAAGTGGTAGGGAAGGGATTAATGGTGAGGGAGCATCACCCAACACGACAACAACGGTCCTTGGTTCAAACTTGTGTAAGTCCTGAGGAAAAAAAGGAATCCGCTTCTCGGTAGAAAACAATCAAAGGAAAGAAAGG
>CM021535.1:4167720-4181226 GCA_010994315.2 Pisaster ochraceus
TTTTTATTGGCTAGTGGAGAGAAATAAAATAATAATAATAATAATAACAACCAGTGCTTAATTCGATTGCCACAATCGTGTTAAGCCCAATAAGAAAATACATTGTGTAACTGAGGACAAAATCAAAGGAAATAGTTGCTCGGTTTTATGACTATAAAATAGCATGACCGCAAAAGTTGATGACATGCCTACACATTTGTTACATTTTTGCGTTCATTGGCAAAATTAGAGGAAGAAGACGACCTCACGCTTCCTAAAACAAAGATATACTTTCTTCATTAGGGTGTTTCACAGCACCCTTTGCCATGGACACAATCAAAGCTTACTTATTGATAAAACGCATCTTCTTCTTTTTTGTTCTTCTTTTTTTTAGGAAGTGGCAATTTGTTCGAGGAGAGGGCACTTCCAAAGAAAACTATGATGTCTTTGGGATAATGTATGACAAGACCTAGCTAATTAGGCAGGCCAATGGATGGACTTGTGAGAGCCTTCGCCTGGCATTTTTACGTTTCTTTTAAAGCCATAATTTTTTTAAGAAGTAACTATGACTAGAAAACTTGTGCGTACAACCGTTTGTGAATCTCTTTTGGGAAGAGCTCGTGTGGTCTCGACGTTTCGAACATAATCCACCCGTCTTTATTTATTTTAATTTTTTGTCATCAATTACCTCAAAAATTCATCATCTGTCCCTCTAGTCTCCTTCGTCAAGCTATTGTCCGTGAGCCCATCACTTATTGCCGTATATAATCCATTATCAAATTTACACCGAGATGCACACCGCATCGATGATCGTATAAGTCACGCTGGCTTCGTGCCCACGTATTAAAAATAGCCAGGTTGACACGGTCATTTACATTTATAAATACAACGTATTATTGCTTTAGCAGCGGCCAGGATGAGTATTAGGCTACAGTTGCCAGCGGCATATGGTACGCCTATTATATAGTTCCTTGATAGAAACTGTACCAAGAGCATTTTATAGTAATTACATTTGAATAAGATGAGACCCGTGGTGAATGGATGGTAAATTATGGCATTGGGATGATATTGCTTTTTACATCTTGAAAAGTCATACCAACTGTGTTCATCTCCACGTGGAGAAGAGCGTTATAATTGACCGCGTGAAGGGTCGAGTTGACTGTCCTCTGGCACAGCCCCAGTACCGTTTATCTTTTAATGACCACCATTTTGCATTCTTCCTTATCTACGCATCATTTCAGTCTGATGTCGTAGGAAGATACTTTGGTGCATGGATTGACAAATAGAGCCGCATATCACAAATGGGGGGGGGGGTTGGCAGTGGGGGCCACGCCCCAATGCGATAGTTTATTACAGGACTACCATTTGCTGACCTACATCAGCTTGCATAAGTGCTGTTAGAATACTCATTCTTTCTGTGTCGTTGGACACACTTTGTACGAGACTTCATACCAAGGGCCTATATTGAAAGGGTACCTGCTCCACTGCCTATAAAGTACCGTCGAAAGGACTGTAACACAGGTAGGCCCACAAGGATTTTGCATAAACTACCATATTGTCAGATATAAGTAAGCCCAAAACAAACAAAATGTACAAAATAAAATGATAATCATAATAGTAACTAAATACATACAACTTTTAGAAAAGAATGTTTAAAAAATATGTGTATATATATTTATCAACTAGCTAAACAAACTTATCGTGTTTAACTGAAGATGAAGTTTATTATCAAACAGAGTTTAAATATCAATTTGTGTGATTTTGACCTAGTACGGTGACAAGCACACGGGTCAAATGATTGTCCAAATTCCCATTGCAAACAACCCTCCTCCTGAAATCATGTCATCTACGAGAAGATTGATTTGAAATAAAGTCTAAGCCTTGAGAAGCAGAATAAGTGCGTTTAAGATGACGTTTTATGATTGAAAACCCCAGTGTCATCAATTTCAAGTTGCCTCAAGTGTGTCTAACAATTGCATTCGTTTCCTTCTATGGTTTTCGAAAGAGCGGTCATCGGTGAAAGAAAAAACAAAACAAGACAACAACAACAACAACAGCTAAACAAATATATGGAAGATAATTAATGGTGATTTTTAAAAAGTATAAGCCATTCCTAGCAACACCCTTAGCACCAGTCATAGCCGAAGGCTTGTAGCTGTAGCCGCCAATAGCCCGTATGCATGTTCCCACGCGCTCGATCGGCACGCAAAGGAGTTATGGAAGAAATCCGAGTCTAAACAGCAACTATCGTGGTGCACTAAATTTGAAGCAAATGTGCTCGACTACAAAATCTGGCATATTTACATGAAAACTACAGCACGGCGTCCATGTTGTCAGCTTGGTTTAGTTTTACTTGTGCTCGGTTTCCCAAGATGCATTGCGGTATATTTTTAAGATGGCGTTTGTACATAATGGGCTATTGGGATAAGGCCTGTATTTCGAGTCGGCACAGCAAGAGCGCGTGAGGTTTAGCCATTTTGCTTCTGATTTGGGTTCAATTGTCTCGACAAACTTGCCGTGCTAAAATGATATGGAAGAGTTCGACAATAGCATGGCTTTAAACATCGGCCCTTTCTCGTGTCGAACCATTACAACAATTCTAATTTGGCGAACTTGACATTACTTACGAATGCTCTTTTTCTGTCGAGCTGTTAGAATAGACTGGGCAAGTCTCCTGCGTATTCAAAATGTGCGTAAGTGAAAGAGCACGGTTTATGTCAATCAAACGTGACGGCAACTTGCGTGTTCGTCCCTCCCTACCCTAAAAGGGGGGGGGGGACTTGAAATAGATACTTCCCAATAGACGCCATCTTTACGGGACAATTGCATTTTGGCTTGCAGGTGCGTCAAGCTCTCAAACTATTAACGCAGCTGTAAATGATGGCATTTATGTCGCTTTAATGCCGCGTTATTGCTGCCTCATTATTGCCTTATTATTGCCGAGTTATTGCTGCGTTTATGCCACGTTGTTGCCGCGGTAGTGCTGAGTTATTGCTGCATTGTTGCCGCGTTAATGCCGCAGTATTAGGAGGTACTGCCGCGGTACTGCTGCGTTATTGCCGCGTTACTGTCGCGGTACTGGTGTATTATTGCCGCGTTAGTGCCGCGGTATTGCCACGTTAATGCCGCGTTATTGCTGCACTATTGCTGCGGTAGCGGGAGGTACTGGCACTGTACTACTGCGTTATTGCCGTGGTACTGCCGCGTCAGTGCTTAGCTATTACTACATTGTTGCTGCGTTATTGCTGCAGTATTGCGCAGTACTGCCGCGGATTGCTGAGCTCAACTTGAAGTCCAATGGGCATCAGCGCAATATTTGAGAGGGCCTGACAATCTGCTGCATATCTTCCACGCAAGAGTTTAGTACAACGCTGCAGGGGTATACTTTTGTTAGTTTTAGGAAGACTAAATCGATTCCTATGCCATGTTTTCTATTTAAAACAAATTAAAACATCATCCAATGTGAATTCACTCAACTGGATGATCCTGTTTACTGTTTCCCAAATCCCAATCGTTCGACTTTGACAACCTTTCAGGCAAATATATTTTTCTGGAGGATTGGAACTGTTGTGTCAGTAAAACAAGTTTCTCTCTCGAAAAAAAAAATACAAATCCCTTTTTTCAATCTATAAGCTAATACCGTGTAATGTTCGAATGTCTTTTTATATTTTTTTATTTGAACCTCCACCAGAACCTTTAAGCATTCACCCTATATATAAGTGACCCTTTTACAAGCATTTTGCGATCGAGTTAATGGGGAGAAAGTAAAGTATAGCAGTTCCAGTGATCGTTAATTATCTCTAGAAAGGTGGCCATGATTTTTAATGCACCTGTATTGACGACAGTTTCACCTTGGCCTCTAATACTGGTGCCATTATTGTATATGCGAATCGCTATTGCGATAATTAGTGACATGCTCTATAATGAGCATTGTGTCATTTTGTGTACGTCAAGCGTGTTTTTATATTAGATGCCATGTTTTCGCTGGTACTTTGAGCACCTAATTACTGGTAACTTGGACTACGTTCTTTTTTAATGGATCCAGGTTACCATCAAGAAGCGGTCTCTGCACTTGTGGATGGGTTTGTTATAACTTGGCGTGCAGTGGGCATATAGCCACAGATTGCAGCTGGCCAAGCCCGTATGTCGCACTATCGTAACTCGTATCTACACTTCTAAAAACTTCCGATTGAAAGATGACCAGGGTTTGGGTCCGAAGGCCCTTTTCTGGTTTAGACTGACCAGGAAACTGGCCAAAAGTTATATTTTGACGAGGATTTTGCGTCATTTTGACCTATTTCTATGCCATTGTTGACACGTATTCAGGGTCAGATTGACCCAGAAACGGGTCAGGCCCTGCGGAGTCTGGATCCGGGTCAACTTTGACCCGAGAATATTCTAAGTGTATTGGTGGAGCTGTGCATCTGTAGTGCAATGGCTCTTATGTGATATGTTGGTATTATTCATTCAAAACGAAAGGTGTACAATTTAGTATAAAGACAACTAAACAAGCTCAACCAAGAATGCAAAAGATCTGGACTTAAAATGCACAAAGGAAAGATAACATTCATAACCAATACCTCTTTTCAAGAAACTCTCGAGGCTGTGGTGTTTTCGGAAGGTGCAGAGAAATCCTCCGCGACAAAAACCTACCAATATCACGGAAGAAAAAGGTGCGTGATCAATGCGTATACTCCCAACAATATCTTATGGATGTCAAACACGCATGGGCAATAACTCAGTACATACATCATGAATTGGTTACCACTTAGAGGGTAATGGAAAGAATAATGCTAGGTATTACACGGAGAGCCCGGAGACCTGTCCAAGCAATCAGAGACAAAGCAAAAGTGACAGAAATCACAAAATATGTCCAACAAATAAAATGGAAATGGGCAGGACGCGAAGCAAGGACGACAGACAACAAATTGAATAAAAACCACAGAATGGCAACCCATAATAGGGAAAAGATCCAGAAGTAGACCCCCCTCCCCAAAAAAGTAAATTAATAAAATAAATCAATCAATCAACAAATAAATAAATAAATAAATAAATAAAAAAGATAGAGAGATGACATAGTGAAGAACGCAGGGAAGACCTGGACTAGAACGACCAAGGCAAGGGCAACATGGAGGAATCTGACAGAGGGCTAAATCCTGCAGTGTAAGGACGATGCCCAGGTACAAGGTACAAGGTACAAGGTACAATGTACAAGGTACAAGGTACAAGGTACAAGCTACAAGCTACAAGGTACAAGGTACAAGCTACAAGGTACAAGCTACAAGGTACAAGGTACAAGCTACAAGGTACAAGGTACAAGGTACAAGCTACAAGGTACAAGGTACAAGCTACAAGGTACAAGGTACAAGGTACAAAGTACAAGGCTATAACATTAAAGGGGAGTTTAACTGCGGACTCGACCAGAAAGAAGTGTGCGCACAAGAGGGAGGTGTTCGTCGAGGTTCAAAAGGAAATCTTTTCAAAAATGTGTAAATATAAGTTTGAACTGAGCGCCTTTCTCTGTATATGAAAGAAACATCACCTCAGTATAAGTCATTTTGGAAATGTGATCCCGAATCGTTACTGTGGCCCGAGGTCAATTATACTGTGTGGTCTTACGGGATCTTCTCGGAATACTAATTTGTTCAAAATTCCAAATTCCCGGTTACGGCCAAGCCGAAGTTTGTATTATGACGTCACAAAGTGCTCAAATTCTGTCCTTCTTTTCTTTGTTCTTTTTTAATTTCGGCAGTCAAATAATTAGGTGTCTCACTTCTTTTTCCAACGGACAGTTTCGATGGACCTAATCTTGGAAGTTAACAACTACGGGAAGGTGAAGAAGGCCTGCAGAGAGACGACACGCCTGTTAAAGGCGACCATCCACAGCTGTCAATTCCATCTTCTCGAGCTCGATTTCAGGAGTCCGAATGAATTAGCCCATCTCTTTGTTGAGCAAGGGTCATTAGGCACAAAGAAGCGAGATTGATATGTTGGCGTGAACTCCCTTCTCGGTGCTCGGGGGACGCACCCGTTTGTCCCGAAAAAAAGAAGAAGAAATCACACACTTGGCTTGATATGCAAACAGTGGATGTACAGGACGACAAATTAACTTCTAATTGCATAACATTAGCCTTGCATTTCCAATCTTGTCCAGATGGGCTATATTGGGCTCTTAGTGTCCATGAGGCAGTGAGTAAAGTTCTATACTATCTGCTCACGTTTTGCGTCAGAAAGCGCGAAAAAAGGCGTCAGCGGAAAAACTACAAAAGTTGAAAGTAATATTCGAGAGTCGTTTCCAATGACCGCTTTGTGAGGTACATCATGCTCGTTTGTTTCTTTTCTAAAACGCTATTTTTATTTCATTATTTTTAATTAATAAAGCGTTGTTGTTGCTATTGGTTGTAGGTTGTTTTGTTCATTTATGTACGTCCTATGTTTGTCCGTTTGTCTTTTCTCTGTCTGTCTCTGGCTGATTGCTACATGCCTTGGTTAATCAAATCAGTCTTCATACTCAACTTGTTTCGCCTTTTCAAGCCCATAAATACTTCAGCATATTCCAATCATTCTAATGATATTTTACGAGAGTGTGAAAACATACTAAGTTGGCTCGAAGTGGACGTCTCTTTTGTAGAAGTTTGACATGGACAAAAACAAAATGAAAAGTTTCAAATAGTTTAATATATTTAATTCCGCTTAGCTATTGAACGAGTGGGTTGAGGTTGCGTTGTTGGGTATTGCGAGAGAACGGCAGCAATCGCTGCCGTCTGTTTGTATGACACATTTGCCCGGGCTGTGCGTCTTGATTTTTTATTGAAGTTTGCCGCGAATTTCTGACGTCAACGCCAAACCCAAGGACCATTATAACGTAATGGGACTCTGGACAATAATTATGTGTGTACCGTACACAGACAAGATTGCTCAATTGTCTATAGTCGCCAAATGTCCCGGATCAGGTCATTTTCGGGTGGGGAAGAACCAGTAGTGTGTCTTTTCGAAACGGTGACACCTGGTCCGTCTTAGGCTACGGCTATTTCAAGTAATGTTAAAAACGTGCACCTCTTGTAGGGGTCTCCAAGCAATGGGGACGAGCTTTATAAGCCGAACCTGAAGTCAAAGTAGTGGTGTCGAAAAGGCCTATTTGACAAGGTTGACAATACATTTTGTGAGGAAGATTCAATCTACTTAATGTCCTACTTAAGTACAGAAAAAAGACGACCCCGCCCCAAAAAGGTATTAACAACAACAGGCAAACAAAAACACAAAAACAAACAAACAAAAAACAAAAACACAAAAACAAACAAACAAACTAACAGCTAAATTGGTTTTTATTATTGTCCGCCTTCTCTATTTAGAACGTTACAAAATTCAAACCACCTTTTTATTACTGGTAAATTGATATACTGGTCATGTTCTTTTGTTACTGACAATAAAGTACTTTCAACTGTTTGCACCAGCAGCAATCCGAGGCGTACGGCTCTTAAGCCGTTAAACAACATTGTCAATAGTGGAAACAATCTAATTTGGGACGTCAGTAGCAACCGGAACGCATCAATATGGGACATGATCCAACACAATAAATTTGAAAGACCGATGGGGACTTTACTAAAAACCTTTAATACTCCCAATGGTCATGATGGACTTGTCTTGTTACACAAAGAGCTGGTGAGCGATTTACTAAGCGCATTGTAATCAGTAACCCCTAAAGAAGCTTATATCGAGAAAGGTAATTAAAGGATTACTATAACATACTTATTAGCATGACACGGGTAAGTTCACAAAAATTATGTTACATTGATGGTCATATTTCTGAAAGACTGGAAGCAGTAAAGACATTCGAGGTGTTATGCATTTAAAGTTAACACTTAAAGTAACCTTTTGATCGCTTTTGATCGCTTTTGATCGCATTGTTCATTACAATAATTTTGACAAGTCACTATTGTATCCAAATAAAGTTTGCCTGAATTCCTCACGTTTTAATGTTATACGTATATATATTTTTTCTCTCTCGAGTTTCCCGCTATTTTGTTCAATTGTCGGCATTTATTGGGCTTGATATAATAGTATGTAGCCCGTGGGTATGTAACCCATTGACAATTGGGTATGTTACCCATATATTATTGGATATGTAACACACATATTATTGGGTACGTAACCCATATATCCTTGGGTATTTAGCCAATGTAATCCATTATTGGGTGTGTAACCCATTATTGGGTGTGTAACCCATTATTGGGTGTGTAACCCATAAATTATTGGATATGTAACACACGTATTATTGGGTACGTAACCCATTGTTGGGTATTTAGCCAATGTAACCCATTATTGGGTGTGTAACCCATTATTGGGTATGTAACCCATATATTATTGGGTTTGATATATAGTTATGTAACCTCCTATGTGATAAAGACTTTGCAAGTATTGAGCGTGTGTATGTTTTTGGACGAACCAACGGGCTCTCATGCATTTACTTTATCACGGGCAGAAACATCAACAACAACGTTCGCGTCCGCGTGAGTTATACACTGTTGAAGGGATACCCAACACTATGCCTCGTTTGTTTCCAGTGCGTTCGGCAATATTTTCAAAATACATTCAGTTGTAATCAAGCACTGATCAGGCAAGTGTCTTAAATTGAACGCAAACTGCAATCTCTGAAATATCTTCTTGCTAGCTTCGTTATAACTGTATTTACAAATCCAGTTGTTCAGAAAAATACAAAGAACGAGCAGCGATTTGTAAACATTACGGTACGGCGTTTCCCCCAAAAATGTATTCGATAAGACGTAATTCCAACCGTTTAACCGATGTAGAAGAAGCAAATATTGTGAGGGGGGGGGGTTAGAGTAAACATCACTCCTCCCAAAAAAAGACTGGGGCACGGTTGTACCCGCAAGTTTACCATGTATTGTTAATTCACACTATACAAAACTTCACACTTTGCTTCAATTCTTTAAACGTTTTGCAACCCCTTTAAACGTTTCAACCGCATTCCCAGGGTACTATTTTAACCTCGGTCCAAAACGCTTATGTTTTGAGCCTGCGGCAATTCAGGTACTTGCATTATTACATCTCTCTGTATCTGTGGAATAAGTACACTGCTCTCTAATTAACCCCGTTCAAAATGTCAGTTGTCTGGTTTTGCGTGAAGTGGCGAATTTCACCAACAACGGTAAAAAAAAAAAACTGTGTTAGGCTTGTTTGGTTTGTCTCTCTTCAGTGAGCTCATTTAGTACTTCAGCTGTAGGGTTGTTGTTGTTAAGTACCCTGGCCTCGTTTTTTGTTATAACCACCACAACACTGTTGTTGTTGTTTTGTTTTTTTTTGCTTTTGGTAAAACCAAATTATACACATGAGCTGGTTTTTATAGTAACTCCAGTATTTTCTTTCCACTTGAAATGTTACACCGTGCCTGCAACACGGCTCTTGAAAAAAAACACGTGTTTTGTTTTCAGAAAATGCACGAGGCTTCAGCCATGAAAGTGTTTTTAATTTCCTGTCCAGCTCTCAGACAAAGTTGATCCATCCAAAAAGTCGGAATAAATAGTGGTCGCTGCGAAGCAGTCGGGTGCCTTTTTTTAACAATGCGCAACAGGTAAGCTTATATCATCAGAATAAAGAGAACCAGATAATTGATTCATAAATGAAATACACACAGCTCTTGTACGGAGTTTTCTTTTACCCATAACGAACATTGTCCTACAAATGCAAATGAGTCCTACGTAGCAATCCAGCGCCATTTTGAACAATGCATCATGGGTAATTTTAGCGCCAATATCGATAATCGATACCAGCTGCTTGTATGACTGTAAAGAAATCGACCCTGTGTGTTATATTTATAGAAATGCCCTCAAGCTGTGCATTCAATTAGCAATCGTGCATAGCGGTGTTAGGCAACATTAAATTTAGCACAACTGTAAATAATGGGTGTGAAGCACAAATTCTAAGAAGAGAAACAGTTACGATTCTAAACATTTGTCGTGAAAAGGAAAGTGGGTGATGGAATACAAACCTGGCTTTAAATATGTTGTGTATTTGGGAGACTGACATTTTTGCATGAGGTCATCCTTTGTTATCTTGTTATTACTCACTCCACTACCATTACTTTATTTGTATTATTATTTTTTTTTTCTCGTTTTTTAATATACGCTACTGTCTCACTAACGTTCGAAGGCCATGTCGTGCGATCGCTGCATCGATGTTGTAACTACAAGCTTATTGAAACGTATAATTTTAAACCATCTTCAACAAAACTATCATAAGTAATGTTTAAACTAAAGCCCGAAATTTCTTTGAAAAGTTTTTAAAATAATTATACTTTCATTTACATTATTTGAAAACCAACTCAAACTCTTTCGTTTGAGTTTTAACGGAAAATACAACTCAAAACATTTTCGTTCATTTTAACCATGAAATCGAGTAGAGGATGGGAAGGGAGTGTGCAAAGACAATTGGAATTATTTTACTTATACTTATTTTTATTTTAAAACTTTAGATGATATTGAATTTATTTTTCATATATTTGTTTTAAATCTTCGGACAATAACACCATCTTACCCAGAGGGTAGTCTTAGGAACTACAAACAAGAAATACTGCTAAAACGTAATAACTCCTGCAATTTTCCCTGACTTGAAGCCAGGTTTTACAATTACTATTGTTTTAATATTACACACTTGGACGTTTTCTTCACTTTATTTTCATCCTTGAAAATTCAAGGTCCATTTAGCAGGTAGCGAGTGTTTACAGACGTCTTGACTTTACTCCTTGACGTATACCATCCCATATTGACCCATCAATCAAGTTCAATCCAACAGACTAGCATGTCTCGTCACAACGTACATTACACCCATGGATAGACGATAAAGGCATGGTTTGCGACACTGGTTCATTTCTTGCGAATTTCAATTCTGTTCAACCGTCCTAATTCAAATGAACGTATCTTGAGTATAAAATCAATCTTGAAAGTAAACGTAGGAATTTGTGTCGATGTTATCAATTTTGATTATGAGATTCGAGGCATAAAGGAATATTGATGTTTTTTTTATTTGAGATGACACTGTGAGCTAGGTTCATGCACTCTCGCTGAATACAATGCTTGGCCTGGTAAAGAAGCAGCAGCAGCAGCAGCAGCAGCAGCAGCAGCAGCAACAACAAACAACGATAACAACAAACAACAGCAGCAGCAGCAGCGACAACAAAAACAAGAACAAGGTAAGTGCTAAAATCCAATTTGACTTTTTTGTGTTTAACTCAAATAAGTAAAATATTTGTCTTTTATCCATACACCGATGCGTAAATAAGCACTGTAAACCCAGTACTTTCTCAAGTCCTGGTAACAAAAATCAAGAGATCACTTGAATGGGATTCAAACCCACGACCTTGCTTAACACACATCGAAGTAAGGGCACAAGCCAATTGATGTTATTTCTCCCCGATGCAAAAACAGCATATTATTATATCAATTGACATTATAAAATTCTGTAATTGTTGCAAATTTGGCTCTGGAATAGGTTTTTCCCCAGCTTTGATTAAAAGTACAGTACCAAAGTTGACAACCAGCACCTTCATTCATTATCCAGTTCATAATACGGCAACGTAATGAACCAGAACGAAGACCAGTTCTACAATAGCTGCAGATTATAGAACCATTCGGGGCCGTATCTCAATTATTACGTATAGCAAGCTCAAAATGCCATCAAATAGATATACCAATACAAAAGCACAGAAAGATCAGCATAACTATTAACAGCTTGTTTATTACCCAATTAAAAACCAACGATCCATCGCCAAAGGCAATTAAAACCAAACTGAATGACCGTCAGACAATTAGCACAGTGCGGCGCGACAAGTGCATTACTGAGGTCGTACTCGTGTTTTTTGAATCAACATTATGACGTCAAAGCCTCGAGTTTCAGGATGTGCACCTCCATGAGGATTGTTCTTTCTCTTTTTTCTCTCGAGTAAATTGGTGCCCCGCAAAAAACATAAACAAACAACAAACAAACAAACAAACCCACAAACACAATTAATTACTTGCCTGATTCATAAAAAAAACAATGTTTCTCTTTTTATTGGCCAGTCATAGTTATTCTAAACTCTTTGATTCTAATTTGACTGTGGAAATTAATTTCTACATATTCCATGGTTCGCCCAATTATTTTCATTTGAAACATATTAACGTAAATCTCTCGCTATATACTTTGTTATCTTACAGGTTTTCTTTGTTTATAGCTATGGTACCTTTCAATTTATTTGTTTTCTATTATTTATTTTTTAATTGCCGCCTTATTTTATGCTTAAGTTATAAGTACTAACTTTACCTTTTTGCTTTAATTTTTTTTCTTTTTACCTGTTTTAATACAAAAACAATTATTTGAAATGTGGTTCTAATTTTACTTTAGAAACAACGGTTTCTTGTTGCGGTTGATTTTTTTGCGGTTGATTTCCTATCCCGTATACGTTTCATTGCTCGTAAATTTTTATGGTTGCTGTTTGGCACATAGACTGTAAGTGGAACGTTACGTAACGGAATTGTTTGTCTATGGGTGCAGCATACCTTGATGGGACGGGAAGGAGCGATATGCATAAATAAACTAAATATTACGGCAGTTGTTTGGCACCTTTAGGCTACTGACAGAATTGCTTGCCTATGCCCTACCTTATAAAAGGGGATGGGATGGGTGACATTTAAAATAAGCTTACCCCCTTTTCAACTCAGTATTTCCGTCACTTGACTTGAAGGTCTTGACACATGGCATCAAGCTTGGTAGGGCTTTTCTCCGTTTCCATTGTATGCTGTAACTTCTGCAGTTTCGTCAATTCCCTGCTACACAGCTGGAGGTGAGGTTTGAAGGCCCTGTCTTTACGCAAATCCTGCCAGAAGCAAGGTGGTTTCAACTGGTGCATCTCCCACATTTAAAACTGGGCTCAACATCAGTCAGCCATGTTAAGCTCCATTGATTGTGTACACAAGAGAACAAAAGCACTCTGCGTCCATTGCACTCACTGCGGTGGATCTGAACCGCGGACCACTGTACCAGTATCCATGTAGTAGGCAAACCAATGAGACTGGTGTCTTGCCCTTTTCTGTAAAATGTTCCGAAGCTGCTATGTCCAAATTAGTTGACACTGTTGGTGTTACTCCACCCAATTGTCCAAATACGAGGCTGTCCTGGCTCCTGTATAGAATCATATCCGTGTGATTGACTTGATTTCTGGCAATTGCCCTTTTTGCGCAGTCAGTACAAGATGCCTCTTCCGACAACAATAGACCAATTCATCAGCATTGTTAATCGCTGAACGAAACACACTGACAATGTAGTGGCATTCCGATGGTATTGTGACAACAACTCAAGCACGCTAAAAACACTCGGGGTCAGAACTGACTCGGACTACGGGTCCCAGTTGGTCAGGCTGACCTGGAACTGGTTAGGAGACTGTGACCAGAATTTGGCGTCAGTTTGACCTATTCTGTGTCTTTTTGGCATGTAGTCTAGATTCCGGCTCATACTGACGCAGTAATGGATCAG
>CM021535.1:4183029-4193199 GCA_010994315.2 Pisaster ochraceus
AAGCATACACCCTCATCTCTATATAGGTGCAACAAAACATTGTAATATACACATCAAAGTAAATATTTAAAAGAGAGTATAATCAGGGTATGCACAGCAAAATAATAAACATAACATTTAATCACAGACTATCCTTAAACAAGTTGGACTTTAATGTAGTAGCAAATTATCCCTTCGCAAAAAAGGGAGATTGCATTCCACATCTTTGGGGCAGCCGAAACAAAAGAGTACTGCATTCTCAAGCATCCACATAAACTAAATTGGTTGAAATTTCCATGATCTGTTGCTCGGTGTGTTTCTTAAAAACTTCAGAGTAAGAGTGGATTTTCTTTTCAAGGGGGAAAAATGGAAATGAAATACAAGGCAACACGGGGGTAATAGCGAATAACTATCTGGAATAATGTGTACATTATTGATTATCGTGACTTTCGTACAATACTTTCTTCACGATATTCTCCTTCCAGGCAAGAACACTGGAAACAGTCCACTTGCACACTTAGGAATTCCTTCGCTCGTTTCGTCCGGTTGTACATGATAAATAACACATGCTTACACATGCAATCATCGTTGTCTCTCGCTCTCTGCAAACTGAAGAATAGATAATAGAAATAAATGACGGCTTCGTTTCTAGAGTTCACTACCCGAGATGGAGGAGTATCTTGACAGGCACAGTGGACGATTCATCAGCATCTCTCAGCGTGATAAGGATGAAGCATCTGCCGCGGTGTTTGCTAAAGATGGACCCCCAACTCCTTAACTCTCTCTCGCCCTCGCTCTCTCATAGGTTAAGGAAAAAGTGCTTTCTTAATCGGACATTTACCTTTGCATGTACTTGGGGATGTATTAGTGCAAATGAAGAAAATGTACAAATGTCCAGGCACAGATAGAAAGAGGACCCTGGAGTTTGGCTCTCTTAAAGGTGCAAAGTGCTTTCAAATCTCTCAACATGTTGTTGGTGGAATTACTCCTTATCCTTTTTAAGAGTTGTTCGTGCGCTTGAACGCATACAGTGTGTTGTACTTAATGAGTATTGATTGACAATCATTTGTCTCTGTAAATACAGCCAGCGGAACATACGGTCCGCCATTTTGAGGAGTCCAAAATGTGGTTTCTACAAAAAAGCGCACCGTGTTCTCTCATGAAATTACACATAACTCGAATTTCAAGGGATATTTATATGAATCATCTTATTTTGTTTTTAAATATATTTCCAGCATTATCATTTCACAAGAAGCACTTTTTATAGCCGAAACACAGAAAACCGAAGTCATCTTTATAGAGTATTAATGTTAGCTTGCTCAACTCTTGATCAATTCTTAGTCGTCTTAAAGTGAACGTCTTAAAGAAGGCAATTTCTGTTTTCAATTCAGATGCATCCGAGTACAATCAACCTTCTTGATGTAATTACGTCAGTTAACGCGAAAGTATCGTTCTATCGATGAGTAGCCAAAACAATTATTGAAAACTTTATCTAGTTTTCAAGAAACCCGGAAGAAGAGAAAAAGTGCGTTGGAGTGAACATTTGTTTTGTGGTTTTGCTAGTGTGGCGATCGAAATAAGTGTCTGTGATATTTGGGGCCTTCAAACGCTCAGTTATTGACTGACAAACAATAATTTTTTCTAGTAAGAAGTGTGGTACTATAGTATGAACTATTAATGAGTGTTCTTTCAGAATGAAACTCATAGTTTTCCCTAACTATTCTTCCGTAATTAGTCCAATACAGTCAGTGCCGAAATGAGAGCCAATTGAATTGTTTTGGGAGTAAAGCATATTGTTAATAACAATAATGCTGTTGCTGCTGCTGTGAGAATGATGTTGCTACTGTTGATGTTGCTACTGATACTGCTACTGCTGCTGCTGCTGACGTTCCTGTTCTGTTGCTGTTGCTGTTGCAGTTATTATTATTATTATTATTATTGGTTTATTCACACCATATTGCAGCCCGAAGGCTGAATTGCACAGTGGAAATTAACAAATTGCATAGCCTATAAAAACTTAAAGTGCAAAATTACACAGCCGATGTAAATCTTTGAAAAAACAAACAAACTAACAAACAAAACAGTTGCTGGTGCTGCCACTGTCACTGCCGCTGTCACTGTCGCTGTCACTGTCGTGGGCGTTGTTGGTGTCGGTGTCGCTGTCGTAGATGCTGTTGTTGTTGTTGTTGTTTTGGGTTTTTAAAATGTTTTATTGTATTATTGTGCCCCCCTCCTGTTTATATGAACGAGCCCATTTTCACTGTTTAGTGAAGTTTTCCTGCGACATCCTGCTATAGGAATGATATTAAACTATTGCAGGGCTTCGACTCCTTGCGACGGGAAGAAGATGCTGTTATCAGAATCCTCTCTCAGCAAAATTAAGAGGCTAGAGACTACGGCTGATGGCCAAATTTAGATCACGTCAAGGTGAGAGCGGCTTGGCGATGATGGAGCAGAATAAATAAATAGCATGGAGAGAGTTTCTTGAATAATTTATAGCTTAGATTATCAAATGCTAAAAGACCTTCTGATGATGATGGAGAAGTAAAAATAAAGAATGTAAACAGGCCAATAAACGTGTATAAACCCCAACACACACACACACACGAAGAAGAAACGTGGGGGTCAAGGAGGCCTTAATCCAGAATGGTTCGGTTATCATTAGTCAATCCAATTTAATTTATTATAATGACACAGTTACTTTCACTGCCACTGAAAAACTTTATAGTAAAAACAAGATCCAAACAACGAGGCCTGCAACTGCATAACATACAACCTTAAACAACAGAAATATTGTAACACAGAGACAAAAACTTCACATTTAGCTAACTCACAATTTTTTTTACAACCCTTTAGGTTCCAAGGAAAAACAAACTTGATGTTAGGATAAAGCTATAGATAGAACACACATCGGTGGAAAAAAAAATTGAGATTGAAACACTGCGCATTGCATTAAACATTATGCGATATGAGGTTATTGAGTGTTAGCTTATCTCCCTGATCCTGGAGAAGTTATGATAATAGAACCGTCGTCGTAGTCCTGAGATTCATGACTGACTCATTGTGACCCTTTTGATGATGGAGTGCCATCTTTGCCTGTCCAAAGCTGACCGGTAGGCCGAGGTCAGAGACATGCCTGTCAGCTCCTTCTATACTCAATCGGTCCAGCGGAGTTGCCCAATTAATAACCACTCGCTGTCTCTACAACCTGTTCTTACAGTGGCTCCCTGGCCCTGCATTCAAAGAATTTCCGGTTTAGGATTGACCCGGATCCGGGTTAGGATTGACCCGGATCCGGGCCCCCTCGGGGCCTTACCCATTTCTAGGTTATGATGACTCGGATTAATATGGGTTAAAATTATCCAGAAAAGGGTCAAAATGATGCAAAATCCGAGACAACATTCCCAGTTAAAACCACTTTCCGGGTCAGCCGCTACCCAGAAATGGGTCAGGCCCCTGGACCCAGACTCCGGGTCAATTCTTACCCGGAATCGTGGTGTAATGCTCTGAGCCTAATTTCATACAGCTGCTTAAGCACAACAATTTGCTAAGCACAATAAAATAGTGCTTACCAGAAAAAGGTTACCAGCCAAACTACCATGTCACGCGTACAGTTTGTGACTGGTATCCTGCTCCTTTCTGCTGAGCAGGAATTTGTTAAGCATTATTTTCTGCTTAAGCAGCTCTATGAAATTGGGATCATATGGATCTCACATGTAGTCAATCAAGCAGAAGAAATGGGTTGTGTATAACTTCCTGATGTTTTCTATTAATTTCCTTAAATGGTCTTAATGACTTCTTGCCCCCCCCCTTTCCTGTCCTTAATCCAGCTTGTTCTGGTGGTAACTCATTCTCTAGTATGTGTTTGATTCTTTTGGCATTCATAGAGAGTACATTGCTTGCGTTTAAGATAGATTTGTAGTAGGATCTCCATCTCCTGATTCTGTTAATAGAATAAAGACCACAAAAACATATTTCTGGTTTTACTTTTTCTCTTCTGTACAAGGTTTTTTTAAATACAGTTTCAACACACACACACACACACTGCAAAAATTTGGGTGTTAAAATTTACACCGTTGGTGCTGTCAAACAAAGATACCCCTCTCCCCCCCAAAAAAAAGAACATGTTACAACATTTTACATCTTAGGTGTTTAAATAACACAAATTTCTGCCAAATTAATTACATTGGTGTTGTTTTAATTCTTTCTTCGTCGCACCTATATATGATAACACCCATGATGTCAATTTTAACACCCAGTTTGTGCAGTGCAATAAAACGTTGAAGGACTTCCGAGTGAACATCAGGTGGGATTACATCGAAGCCTGTGTGTGAGGTTACACTGAGAACCGTTTTACAAGCTTTCACAATGGGATTCTAGCCAGTGGCGCCACACTAACCAAGCCATTACCGCTGAGGTCTAAGACACTCACCGAAGAATGTGCAAGTCTCGCAGTTATTCAAACATTGGGACCCGTGGAACACCGCGAGTTTGTTTCCTCACGCTCTGAACGCAATGTTGGACTAAACTAGTCTCAAAGATGTTCGAATACGCGCGAGATTTGCACGGCCAATGACATTCTTATTTAATCGCTACATCTTGCAATCTAAATGGTGTTTACAGGAAATAAATCAGTACAGTGGTCGTGAACGTGCAATGAATCTCTTCTTGTAAGGCTAGGCGGTACACATGATATTTTTCATTGATTGGGTTTGCCTCGAAGGTTTCCTTCCCACTCCTGTTGCCCCACCTTAACTTTAACGAACTGTAGACGTACCTGTACACCTTCATGCCGCCGTGAGGCCTAATCACATTACTGTGTATACACTGTGGACAGGTTTGATGAACCAAGCACCTTGAGGGCAGTGTATTGAAAATTAAGGCCAGTGGAAAGGGGAAGGGGATACATCAGTTCCGTATTAATATCAGACAATGTAATCTGAAAACAGAGGGGAAGGTATACACTGAAAAGAGTCTTGCAATTTCGAAGTACCTGGGGGCAAGCTGGCTGCGTCTGGGGCGGTGGTGTATATACATTGCGCACGGTGAAGGCGACAGAATCAGACTTGTTAAAGGTTCGGTGCAACATGGGGAGGAGGGGGTGCAAAAACGGCAAAACAACACAGAAAAACACGCAGTTTGTCACTGTAGGACTTGTGGGTTTTCAGAAATGCATGTCTGTTAAACCATGGAGGATGGGTTAAACGTATATAAACAAAAGCTTGTAACACAATTTTTACAATGCAATTTCGTCATATGAATAACAACATGATTTGTCATTCATTTGGGGTTTAACATTTAAAGTTTAACTCGAGAGGTGCGACCTCAATACCTGTTTGTTTGTATGTAGCCCGGTGAATGTAATGAATGCCGCTGCATATATGATGCGTAACAACATAGTGGAAGCTAGCCTTGATCCAAGGCTCGTCAAACCTTGACCTTTACATTCTCTAAATAGTCATATATTGTAGCTACTGCTCGATGTCACTTGGAATTTGGTTTTGAACTGTGTTTTAAACAGCGTTAAATCGAATCCGGACCCATGTAGAGAGAGAGAGAGAGAGACAAAAAGAAGAAGTTTGAAATCGTTTGCCTCTAACTTTTGTAGGTGAGGCTGATCGCCACCAAAAAAACTGTGGTGAGTTTATCCGTACATTATCTGGGTTCTAAATCTTCTGAATTATGGACATACTGTTTCCTGGACACCCGTTTAGATTCAACTAATAACGAACTGTATATCTAGGCACTGTTAACCTTCTAGGGATAGTTATGTTTATTTATTCAACAAAAAATGTAAGAGTGAAATATCACGTGTCAGTGTAAAATGCATTGTGGGATTTAAGATGACAGCCAAAACTGACAGCCCTCTTGTTGCGTTGTTTCCTCCTTTTGAATTGGGTAAAAACCATTGACATTTCTATCAATTTCATCATATTTCAATTAAGTTGGTTTGTTTTCCCTTTTCTAAGACCGAGCGAGGTTTTGTGATAAATCTGTTGAGATTTTATTTTCAAGGATATCCATTTTGTGCCCCAAATCTGATTGGGAATAACAATGATTAAATAATTTGTTTAATTTGAGCTATACGTTGAAAGTGGACAAGGTTACGGCTTGAGTTAAGCAGAATATTATTCAAGGAAATTCACATGAATGTTTATTTACATAAAAAAGAAATGTATGTACACCTTTAATGTGAGTAACATAGTTTTCAATTTATCTCCTGGCCTGCTCGACCAGGCGATAGTTTCTCAGCATTTTGACCCGAGGGGACAAACTGAAAAGGGAAGAACGGGCTGGGATGGCCTTGGGCGGCTCTCGGAATCAAATCAAGGTGTAGCGTGAACATAGAACGAGGCTAGGGTCGGAGGCGAGACAGGAACAAAAGACAGCCCTCAGTATACAAATTCAATTCTTTCCCCGCAATGTTCAATTGGTGCTTTCTAGCGTAAGTTCCAATATGCCGTAAGGTATGGCTCCGAGTGATGTGGTCGTCTGCCTCCGGGGAAGAACTCAAAGTGAAACCTCGACTTGACGTCTAGAGTCAGTACTTACATTTCAACGTTATTTCTTACGACCCAAAATTAACTAATAATAAACATTTGTAAGAAGAAATGTTTATCAATGTGTCAATTAGCCGATGTAATTGGTCACCGTCTAAAATGTGTGACTAATAACAGATCAATGGTAAGTGATCAACATAAGGCAACGTCCAATAGCAGGCAAGCAGAGGCTTAATTGAGAAATACCAACGATAACAACTCTATGCTTAAATACGGGAATATATTTAACTGTATACATACGCATTCATACATCTTGACTTGTAATCTCGAATTTAAAACACCTACTTGAATATGGCAAAAATTTAAAGTTCAGCATGTTACCAATGAATATAGAGGAAAGGGTTTAGATAGTCCAGAGGTTGATTGTGTATTCAATTGTTGCAACATGTTTGCGATGTTCAACGGTAGTTTAAACACATTTTGGGCAGTGAGTCTCCTGGGGGATTATTTTGTGGGCTCGAAATCATGTCCTGCGCACAAAATGATTTCGAGCGCAAGAAACTATTTCGAGTACGCGAAATGAAGAAGTCAAATTAGTTATGTGTTCATTATTGATATTTGTGTCTCCCCTTTTGATAATGTCTCTTTAGATGTTCCGTATCCGGCCATTTTGAGGCAGCAAATTTCTACTACACGATTGTTCACATGATGACATAGTTTTTGTCAATGAGTGGAATGTGACCCAAATAAGAATAAAGGCCCAGCTTAAAATTAACATAGATCATGCGTACTGATATTGAAGTTGGGACAGCTTTAGGCTCAGGTATGTTCAATATTTTTGTTTATATATATTTTTTCATTTTCTAGACCAATTGCACTGAATAAATTTGGGAATAAGTGAAATTGACAGGAGTATAAAATTTTCTTTACAGTGAAAAGCCTGATAGTCTGACAGTCGGCAATCACTTTGCATTTCTGACATCAATAATTTGATACACCCTTTTCATTTTATTAACCAAACTTAGTTGCATTGTTTTTGAAAGCGAGGCTGCCCCTGAAACCAGTCAAAAGTCGTATGGATACCTAAATGAGTCTGCAGGAAAGTAATTCAGCCTACACAGTGCGAGAACTCAATCACTATCACGGGATTATGCCCAACATATCAAAGTCATTGCAAGCGTAAATAAACTTGTACTAGCAATTAGGGAATAAGACTTAAAACGAATACAATTCATGTTGAAAGGCATGAGAGTATACAACGCCACGCTTGTTTATAGTCCATATAGTGTAACCAAGCATTACCGACACTTCCCCAGTCTCTGCGTTTTGTTTTGTTTCTGTTTCATTCAAAAGAATGCTATGCGTCCAATCACAAACAAGCTTTTTGCGTCATGTGATCTGTGCGTCCAATCACAATCAACAGAATAGGTAGCTATTCATTCTTTTTCCTTTAAAATATAAGAATAAAAATGGATTGAGGGCAATCTTGTTTTCCCTCTGCCGTTGTTATCGTAGGTATTTCTCAATTTAACTCCTGCTTGCCCGCTATTGGACATAGCAGCTGCATCAACACGCCACAGCAATATGCCACAGAATTCGAAGGTAGACAATGACGTTACCTTATCGATGTTACGACATGATGAAGTTCGGCGCTTTGATTTAATTGAATTTCGGGTCACTGCAAAAGCAAGACGGGCTTGTGTTGGAAATGGAGACGGGGGATCGATGAGCACATTTGAGAGGTCTCCAAAGAATTAGGACTGGATTACCCGGTCATTTACAAATGGGTCTGTCCTGTGTGGGGGTGATGGTTTGAGTCCCGATCCTGGGTCCTGTTATTATTAAAGATGCAACATGGAAATAAAGTGCAGCTACTGAATATCAGACAGACTGGCTGGAACATTCAAACCCTATTGGAATCCAGAGAGGTTGACGTTAGAGATGGCTATTGACGAACCTTGTTGTGACCATTTTGTTAATTCTATAAAAAGTACGGACTTGCAAATCTGTTACCTCGATTTGATGACGCTTTTCATTGTCACTGAATTTTGATCACGTGGGCAAATTGTTCCTTGTGGTGGGTGTATCAGTTTGTAGGGTCAAGATAAGGTAGAAACTGTTAATACTGGCAACACTAACTACAAAATACACCCTCCAAATTGGCAAAAGTGCTTGCTATAATTCAATCAAATTAACGTAGAGCGATTGTTACGACACCATACTCTTTCTGATATGCCGATTCTCTTCAATTTATGTTGAAGCACGGTGCAACGAATTGTATCGCAGGCACAGCCTATAGTTGCAGACCCCTGTTTCATGGCTCTGCTAACTATAAGCAACACATACCCTGCTTTTGGGGTAACAACAAAAATTCGCGCTAAACTATATTCCTCCCGGCTATCCGGGCACGCCAAACTACCCCAGAGTTGGTTGCAACATTACCCTAAACTTTCATAATTTCAAAGAACAACATCCTAAATTATTCCACATTGGAATTATATCTTTGGTTGCTTAATTCTCGATCGTACTTGGGCCTTTTCAAGTATTTCCGAACACCCTATGTGTGGATGGACAGCAGGCCAGGTACGTCTCAATGTGCTATTTGTGTGTGCTGCAACACATCCGCTCACTGCATGCATGTTCTGTGCGCAGCACCATTATCCAAGGTCACGTGGAAATCGAGCCACCTACATAACCGTGGCTGGCCTACACTCAAGTTTCTTGGTTTCTTTGATACGCACGGAGAATGGGAAGTGCTTTCCAAATTGTTGACTTCCGGAGATGATTCAGTGCATAATTATCTAAAAGTTAGAAAGTCGTCTTCAAGATATACTTTATTCTCGGGATGACGACATCTTGAAAGTAGGGTGTTGCCTTACCAAGAAAACTTATCTTGGATTCTCGACATTTTCAGGGTGTTACCATCCTGAGTCAGTCAAACAACAGGTTCTTCACTACTCAAAAGATATTCTGTTCGAGTAGAGGCAAGTTAGTGGTATTTTCATTTGCTGAAATATTCATAAGAATACATTTATCAGCTGTATCAATGAGACTATTGTCAAGGTATGGAAATTGAAGATTATTTTCTTGAATACCCGGTACTGAACCCTCCTGCGTTGGTTGGATTTAAATTTGATGAGAACCAAATCCAACCTCTGGGACAAACACCTGTCGCCGCTTACTATCAGGGAATAACTGTCTGCCCTTTACGCTGTGATTATTTTTGTCAGCTCTCCATTATTCATTGTATGTGATTTGTTCGGGCACATATAGGGCCCACGTCAAGAGTTCTGTCAGGTACGTGCATTCTTCAAGCAAGGATTTAACATCTTGTGACGGTGTCACGTTTTTAATTTTCCCAGCCGTTGGTTTCATGACGAATGTAATTACGTGTGCTTGGACTGTTGCTTGGACTGTTTTTCGCTGATGACCGTTTGTACGGCAAGGTGTCAAACCCGATGTTGTAGTCAAGTACTTATAAGCCAACCACAAAAAACTGCCCTTAACAAAGGTGGCAGAGTAGTGCTCGAGTACGAGTACTTCAGACATCGGGTACGAGTATTATGAGTGCTATCTGAGGACCACATCTGAGTACTGTATCTGAGTAACACAGATGAGTACTACATCTGAGTACCTTATCTGAGTACTGCATCTGAGTACTACATCTGAGTACTGCATCTGAGTACTGCAT
>CM021535.1:4210386-4224772 GCA_010994315.2 Pisaster ochraceus
ACTACTTTTAACAAGTAAATAATTTTCGCAATTAGTAAAGTTTCTTTATTTATTTCTGCTCGACCCAATCACTACAGAATCTCTCAAATTTGTAGGAAACGCAAAACAGATATAAGTTGTTTACACACTTTTTCATTAACATTACTATCAAACGGAAGAGACTAAGAAAACAACCTGTCACATCACAGACCTTCGGAGACCTTCAATGTCAGGGAAGGAATTGAAGGAAATAATCTCAGGTTTGTAAAGGTTAAATTATTTTATTTTCTTCTTTTTTTTGTATTCAAGAAATAAGCCTGAGTAAATGTCATCAAACTCGGTGGATTAGTTAAGAAATTAAAAAATACATGAACAAAGATTGATGTTTTCTATGAAATCTTGTGCGTATCGATATAAGTTTTTATTTTGATGCAGCAGTTTATTATAATTTAAGAAAAACAAAACCTTTCGTGGTAATAATTATCTAATGGGAATTTTTTTTTCAACCGCCAGCGACAAATCTGCCTGCCAGTGCGACAGACTTAAAATTCACTGTCGGACTGAAACCGTGAGATCGGTTCTCACGTCTTCTTTCTCAGTGGGCTCGTCTCCGATTGCAGTTGGCCTTCAGTCCAGCGGAAAGAAAACACCGGACGGCAAGCACGCACCGAGCTGCATGGAATGAAAATAATGCAAACTGATACATCCTTCGGCCGTTCTTTGTATCTCTCTAAGTGATGGTTTAAAGATGGAGAGACCGGGCGATCCTCTTTGGGTGTTTTGATGAACATACCCTGGGACCACCTCTCAATTGAATTGATTCTCCGTTTGCAAATCGTATAGGAAAGAGTGAATATCATTTTACACTTCAAATTCAAAAATCTAAACTTGGGCTCGGGGTTGTAAAGATGAGAGCTTTGCAAACAGAATTATGTAAGCAGTTACTAACAAATCAAAATAAATACATATATCTAGATATATAAAGTTGCTACTCGCCAACAATAAACAAAAACCAAACAAAACATTTGATGATTAATAGCTTGCAATAGAGCAACGGCATCGACACACTTTGCGAAAGTAAAGACCAACTATCGAAAACTACCAAATTTAAAAATGTAGACAAGAAAGTATCAGCTATTTATTTTCTTGTATTTCCGACCATGCACAATGTGCGAGGCTGCCAACCGGTTCGTACCATAGACAGCTCTAGTTAAAGACGAGCTTGATCGAAAACGGCAGCAGGTGATCTTTGCTGAAATCCATTTAAGATGTAAAAGAAATCGGATTCACATGGGAACATATTTTGATTGTAAGAAAAACAATCATTTGAACACCCTTCTCTTGTGCTTTTCAGAAAGATTCGCGAAAAGCTGTTCATTACTCCATTTGTTGGAGCTCCGTTTTGTGGGAGGTTGCCTTGTTGCAACATGGAGGTATAACAAAGCAACCTCCCCCAAATGACGTCAAAGTGTTGTCATTTTGACGCACGCCGTCAACGGCAGAAGTGAACCTTTTTTGTTCAAAATCTTGGGTCGGAGCCTAACCCCAGGTTAGGCCTACTTCCGCACTTAAACGGGCGCAATCATTAAAAACGCGCGCAACTTGTGAGCTAGGACAATTGAAAATTTAAATGCGTCAGCAAGTGCCAACCACGAAACTCGGTAGAGTGGTTTTTTTTTCTTCTCTTTTATATCAGAAACCAGAACCAAAACCCCGGATAGTTCCGTCGAGTAGTTAGCATTTGAATACCTAACAAATCACCGTGGTTTATTTCGACTGCCTGAATTGATATAAACCCGATAAGAACGTGCACAAAAACCTGACAAAGTATCAACCTTTGTTTAGTGTGGTTACTCAAACGTAACCATATAATTCGATGGATATGTTGTGGAATGGTCCTGGTTTTGTTTGTGTGTGTTTCGTTTTAATTGTGGATGAGAATTGATTTACACGTTGAAAAGAAATCAAAACATAAATAAATAAAATGCTCAGGGCGTCTAAACACTGATGCATATTAATAAAACCAGAACTGACTGGGTGCAATAAATATTCTTGAATAATGTCTCGACAAATAATGTTGGGTAAACTGTTTTGGTAACTAACTCAATGATCAAACGCGTCTGAATCCGTGCCGAGCAAAATCAATCAAATTTCCGGCTGAAAAGAGGGGAGCTATTACAGAGATTTATATCAAAGCTGATGAACACTAGCCTCGTTCTATCACTCATGTAAGACCTCAATGACGTTTCTGGTCTAAGAGGGGTATATTTCCGACACCGGATCTGGTAACATGGGCCAGAAACACCATCAATCTGGAAACTTGATGCCGGAATTTGTCGCACAAGTTAATTGGTTTGGCTGCAACATTGCCTGGAGGTTGCAGTGTTTTGCACCGCAATGCCTTTCAAATCTCTCAGATTGTCCTGCGTAGGTGTTATCTGGATATGATGGAAACCTATGCCCAAGGTAATTGTCACCACTGCTTCATCGATCTGGGGGTATTTTAGACAAACTAATCGATTATATTATTTCTTAAAGTATTGAAGGATTTATCAAAACCCCACTCAAAAAATGTGCAAAACACAACAAACAATACTCACATTTTTTCGTATTTCTAATATCATATAGTTGTTAATTAAAACTTGTCAAGGTAATCAATGTATTGGTTTGTGGGGCTGGGGTAGCCTATTTCTTTATTTGCTTGTACCAATGGTGGGATTTTGTTTTATTTTTTAAAAGAAAGGTTAAGGCTACAGTGATTAATTTTTTTTTTTTAATTACTGGGTCCATTATTTGTTCGCATCAGTGCCGTTGTAAAATTGTCACAAGACAAAGTGTTCTTACTATTTTCTTTTTTGCACTTTCATTAGGGCAAGTGTCAATATTTTTCACCGTCAAAATGTCACTGTCTAGTGTTTGGTCAAGTACCCGCTGATGGGGTTTGCAAGACAGTGGCCTCCTTTTAGGACAAAGTAATCGACGAATCAAAATGTTAGCCATGACAGAACATCAAGTCGGCAGTGTTTGATCAGAAAAACCTGGGGGGACGAAGGAGCTGCAATGGTTATATTGTACAATGGAACGTCTTGAGATGAGATTGCAAGTTGCGTTCGTACGTCCTAGGGGAAATACTTCTTGCGCTATCTAAATGACGAAATAATTGGAGAGACATAAATATGAGAGTGTAGGTAGGAGAGTTGGTGCCAAAGTCTGGCGAGGGGAAAATGGGGGGTTAAATTTCCTCCAACCAGACACGTTTTGGAGGAAGATGGTGGGTTAGTGGTGATTGGAAGTGACTTATTAAGTTGTGGTGGGGGGGGGGGGGGGGGGGGGGGGTGCGAGGGAGTCTGTGGTAAGTGTGGTGAGTTCTTGGGCTGGAATGAAGGGCAGAGGAAAGCTGCGATGGAGGGAGTCAGAGCTGTGTATTGAAGTAGTTGCGACATGGAGGGACAAAGTTGTCTTTTGTCACGTCGTTGAGAACGCCATTTTTGGTCCATTTAAAGTACAACCCAATGTGCAGTGTAGTGTGGCACCCTGAGTGCCCACATGTGTTTTGGGACCCCCAAAAATGTAATAATTGCAAGCTGTTGCGAAGTTTAATCTGGCGGGAACGAGTTCGAATGAGAGAAATGATCATTGTTAAAACAGTTGAAATAAGTGACGGACAAAATTTCAATGGTGCTGATTGTGAGTTTTGCCTAGATCTGAGGGCGGCTACAGCTTTTTTTTATTGTAAAATTAGTCTGATGATAATAATTACGTCTGGGTTCGAAGTGACTTGATTTGGAGTGGTACGGGAAATCTTAGCAAGGGTAGGAGCTGCTTCTGAGATTGTTGAGTGGTTGTTGCAGGCGACCAACGGGTGGAAATGCTTATGTATAGCTGTACATCAAGTCATCGTCTGAAACAGTAGAGGTCATTGTACTTTTACCTACGTTTATCCAACGTATCACCAAAGCTTGTTTCAAGTTTAGTCTTTCCATAGAGGACTAAACCGTCAGCCATGATTGACCGAGCTCTCTGTTCTATAATTTCAGTGACTGCGCCATCCCAAGAAGGGAAAATCGAGTCATTCGAGCTTGAAACTTGATCAGTGGCTCTTAAGTTCCTTTTATTGGACTCCTTTTGCAGACCATCGAAACGAAAATACTACACTTTAAAGGTTTGAAACACCATGACAAAATGTCGACAGTCATACCGCAGAGGGAAAAGAAGAAGTAAAAGAAAACATCATTCAACATGTTATTCCACTCCAGTCACAATCCGGCTTTCTCTATCAACCTTCGTCTCTTTTCCCCCTTCCTGCACAATCCATCTCTCTCCCTCTCCCTCTCTATAGCCTATTTGCTTTATATCAATCTTCCCTTAGGGTAGCGAGTGATGGAGACTACTGAGTATCTTGACCCCATCTTGAGGGCTCTTCGGAGACGAGGCAAGGCACTTTCTGAGAGTCAAACTGGTGAAGTGCAATGGCTGGGTAACAGGGGTCGAGAACAAGTAAAGCGTTGTTATGTTCTTCGTCTTCTCACCCCCCCCCCTCCCCCCCCCAACCACACAAACACACTTTCCCTCTGTCTCGTTCACTTCTGTCTCTTTCAGCTTGCAGGAAGTTGCCTGGCGTTTCGTTGGACTACGCTGCATAAATCGCCTGCAGTTTTTAGGCAAGCCATTGATCGAAAGCATTTTCTCCACCCGTGCATGACATCTTGTGTCGCCTTTTTCTTTGCACTCTAAAAAATGTCATGGGTGCTTGTGCAAAGCTACAGCAATGATCATTAGCGGTGTTTCAAATTATTTTAAACCAGTGAATAAGGTCACGAAATACATAATTGTTTTTGCATTGTTTGATGTTTCAACCTTCGTGTTTAAATCCTAGCATGGATCTGTTGAGGGCGCCCTGTATGCAAATTGCAACAGATTGATGCACCCCATAAACCCTACAGACCCCATGCACTGACCTAACACGAGGCTACTTACTGCCTATGGTCTGCGATTTTTGGGAGGCAATTGCATGTAAACAGAATATGGAGCCTAAACTGCTTTATGCACAGGAAATGTTACTCCTAAATGACGTAACCAGAGTTAACAATTGCGTTAATTAATGACAGCCATTGCAAAATTCTTCATACAAAAAATTAAAATAAAGTCTCGCAGCCATGCAAATTAACAATATTTCGTTGACCGTACACCTAAACTTGTTTTCCACTTTGTATTTTGTGGAGGGTGTATTGCTGATGAAATCTACTCATCTGAAATTAAATCATGTCTGATTGATTAAAAGGGCACCAGACTCTACCTTGACAAAAGGGGCTCTACATCTGTGAGGGAAAAAAGGGCCATTTAAGTCGGGGCCTAATGCCCTAAGTTGGAAGTTAACAACATAAAGATGCATTGATCTTCGACTCTTTGTTTTCCAGACAGATTTTTAGGTTAACAAACTGTTCAGGAGGCTCGGTGCATAATTTAGTCAGAAAAAAAGGTTTCTGAACTGTATAGGAACTCTCTAGTTGCAGCCCCTCGAACTCAACCCGCAAGATCCCCTTTTTGGAAGCTCCTCCCCCATTTTAACCCTCGATTTCACACTGCCCTCTTCAGTTTTGTATAAATATACATGCCCGCGTGTAAAGTACGTATGGCCGGAAGCCTAATGATCGCAAACAACTGCCACCACTTCTTACATCGGGAAAACACTTTGGCCAATCCATCAGCAGCGCTGTCGAGCAGCCAGTCCTTTCAGCTCGCAAACTCCTCCGCTCTAGTGTCAACTTGAAAGGGAATGGAAAAACGAGAAAGTAGAAGAAACTGCCAGCTTCTGACATCATCGGTTGCCATGACAACACTGTGTAGCACAATCAGAGCGACGATGGAGTGGCATATCACATGATGCTTTTTACCGAGTTTGACATTTTCGGGAGCTGTTATGTGCACATGCATTATCCCAACTGACTGTAATGTCGGCGCGTGATACAACCCTATAATCCCGGTGGGGTTTATTCTCAAAGTCCACATACTAAAAGAATATGCATCGTCGCCTCTCTGTCTTCATCCGTTATTTCAAATCATTTTTTTTAGGTAGACATCCTGTTGTTTTTAAAGCAGTTATTTACAATTTTTGATGTGATGTAGTTTCGAAATAATATTTACACAATTTCAAGAAACGTAGGTAGTTGCAATGTGTGAAACAGCTTTATAAAAAACAATCATCGCTGTAACATTTTTCTTTGAAATTTATGAATACTGAAATGAAAAACAAATAATATTAAAAAGATACAAATATTTTTCTTTTCTCAGAACGATTTTTGACAGATAATGCTCCTTCGAAACGAAAACCATTATACAGAAATGTGCATATTATGCCAAGGACGATGCACAAAATACAAAACACGCAATAGTAAATTTGTACATTGCTGATGGCTTTGGGCTGGTTTTAGTGGATTGTGTCCTAATAATGTCCTATACTTTGCCCCTGGGAATGTTGACTTTCAACCGGGAAAGTTTTGGGCAGACAAACCCCTCAAAATGTACCCTATTTTGGCTGACAAATGTAGGCCCTTTTCCCCAAGAGTCTGGCCATTTTCGAGCATTAGTGTTTCCATTTTCCTACTTAAAATTGAAAGAAAAACAAGAAGTTTAGCTGCCAGCAAATTACTTGACTTAATATCAGGAGGCTGGGGAGACTTTAAAATATGTTGGGGCTAGATTTGAATATTTGCATCGGTAGAGCCTTAAGTTATCACTCAAATGGCGCCATCTCGTGGCAAATCATAACAATCTTGTATTTACGTTGCTAGTTTTTTTGGTTTTTTTCTCTCAAGCATTTTACAAAAATGACTCTCCATGAAGACTCGGTGTTCATTGATTAAATTGTCGCATTTTCAAACCTCCTCTCCTTTGAGGATCCTTAGGGGTACAAAGGGGCAATTTTCAAAATCAGTGATTAGTTTTTCCGGCATACAGTGTCTTGACCGAGTCTGTAGGCTCTGAGGGCGACAAGTCCACATGAGCAGTGTCTGGTACAGTGGCGTTCACACACACACACTCCACTTCTCTCTCTCTTGACCCGGGGTTTTGATTTAAATGAAGTCATGTTTCAGCTTGTGTAGACATATTAGATATACATTTTACCGCATTTAAAGAATTGAGAGTGTTGTCTTCGCACATATGTTCTTCCATATTAAAAACCACTCAAATTGGCGCCTCTAGAAGGGGACGAAAATGTAACGTATAGACCTAGAAATATGCCGTCGGTCGGCGCACAGCGATTGATGCGTGTCTATGTTTTACGATAGAATCTTAATGTGGAGATGACGAAAAAAGGTTATTTTATTATGCGTTAATTGAAGGGTTTCACACCCTGAGATTAAGAAGTAACCTACTTATTAATTAATTAGCAAATCTGAGCAGTCAACAACAACAGCATGCGCAACTTCACAACGGCTCAGGATAATGTGGAATAGCTACTTCAGTTTCGCAACAGTTTATAAGCACTATGATAAAGACAGACAGGTCTAGAAAATTTGAAAAAGAAAACCAAACTTTTACCAAAAAATATTCAAACTTAACTATGCATTTGTTTTTGCTACTTACTAAATTCACAAAGATAGCTTGAAACTGAAAGTTATACTTCTTTTTAATTCAATATACAGACAACACAGAAACAGCTCACAGATGAACATTCTCTTCAGTTGCAACGATACAGATGAGCTGGGGATATTAACAAAGACATATGTTTCGGTAACTTAGTACTCTCACTAATTGCTGTGTATTTCGAATGAAACAACATTCCGTACTTCCATTTGGACCGTTGTAATTAGTCCTTCATACAGCCAGTGACAATCAGTTGAGGTTAAAAAAAAAACCACTCTTATCTCCTTGACATTTTAAAAACTATCCCTTAAGGTAAAATTCTCAACCACAACTTGAGATTTTTTTATTTCCTTCCCTCTTCTTTGGAAAGCATGACATTAATTTTGCCGTCGATGCGGTTTTACCGAGAGCTTGTTCTAAATGCGGTACTGGCTTGTTCTATATCTACGCCTGACTTATTCAGATGAGCCTCTGGCTTCCTTCAGAAATAGGCCAGATAAAAGAAGACTGCTTTTGAAGAAGATCTGCGAGCTCGATGGACGAGTGGAATGTAGGATAAGGATAGAATGAGCTGCGCTGGCTTGTCAAGAAAATCCGCCCAATGGGGTGGATTTCGTTCTCAATATCGAGTCTTTTTTTGTGTCCTTTGCCAACGGACCGCGTGATAGCTTTTGTTAACTCATAATGCATGGTTTGATTTATTTTAGGGTGATATAGTGGTACAGGAAAAACATTAACCATAGGTTCCGCATCTGAACAAGCCGGTGAACTTATTATGCATGCAACATGATTTTTACAGCTACTGTATTAATCTTCCCTGTATGTCATTTAAGCCTGTCGTAGCTGACCCCATTATATCTCTTATAAGTTAATGACTAATTACTTTTTTAATCAAACATTTCAATTTCCTGTACAGTCTATCCACTTATCAACGCAAACAAACTTGTCTGGGGAACTTCATTCAGCCCGTTCAGCTGTGTAAATACTTACAAACCCTAGAGTCGTATATTGTAAACAATATATACAAATAAAAACAATAAAATAAATAGCTAGCCCTGGGATTAAATGTAATTTTTTGAATTATTATTATGTTTTAGTTTTTATCTTATTTTATTTAATTATTATTAATATATATTTTTTATTGTACTATTATTATTATATTTTAGGGTTTTTATGATTGATATCTGCAGACCATTAGATAAGTAAATAACGAAAGACGTGTTTTGATTATTACAAACAACAAGTTTGCCTTTTGACTGTCAGCATCAGCTACCCTGCAGATAAGTGCAGTAGTGGAATTTGATAGGCCTATCATGAAGCTCACAGAGGTATATAAACCAAAACAAAAACAAACAAACAAACGAATTCTTATTTTGGATTGGGGAAAAATGCCGTTATGGTTGAGCAAAACAACCGTTGATATGATTTTCTCTTGTTGTATACATTGGGCACAATTTGTTTTGACAATGTTCTTTCTAGTGTCTTGGCGTGCAGCAGAGCGTGTGTTCGAATCCTGGTCATGGTACTTGTGCCCTTGAGCCAGGCACTGAACTATAACTGCTTCATAACAAGTTGGGAAGGTAGTGCATTCTGCTCTAGCAGCCAGGCTCCTAGTGGATGATACCCATGCCTCTTATACATCCTTAAGGACTGTGAAGGGGGTAACCCTGTTTCCAGAGTAGTGGGTGGCAAAGTGGCCCTGGCGACAGTTGATTTGGGTCGACAGTCCAAATCAGTTAAGTGTAGCCCTCACACTGATGTGGCCGTCCGGCCTTGTGATGTTTAGGCGATATCTCGTCTTTTTTCTTATTAAAAAAAAACCCAAAACACCCACCTAACATTCTGAAAAATGTATACTTAAAGAGAAAGAAAAACTATTTGTTAACTACACATTTCTCCAATGATGTGTATAGTTGCGTGTGTGATACCAGCTCTTTGTATACCTTCTGTTTATTTTGGGTTTGCATGGGAAATGACGCTAACCAGCGAATCAAAAAGTCGTATCACCTTCATCGATATCCACTCCATACCCGTATGCGTTTGTTCCAGTCTGTACACAGTTTCCTTTAATGAACAGAGCCTCGCATCACATATTAAAAGCATACCGTAAACGAAGAGAAAGTCAATATTCAAGAAGTATAATTACAACGACGAGTCGCGACCATTATAGCGCTGATCGGTCAACACCCGCCAAAGTGCGAGCGCAGTAAGGTAAGAGGGGGTAGCTTTGACGATTTCACTACGGATAGTACTGTATCATCTCAAATGTCAAGCGTAGTTATGTCCATTCAAAACACCATCCCACATCCCAGGGGACTTGGGGGGGGGGGTTACACTCAGAAAGAGCCAGTGCAAAGAATATCTTCTTCGAAAGCCTGAAGTGCAAAGAGGATGCGGTGCAAAACATCAAAGACTCTGGTTGTGACGAGTATGATTCTAAATATACCCTAAAGACGAGGAACACGTGAGCTCGGTGTCAACTTACAGTGTCCACAACCAGACTAGATGAGGATAGAGTACTTTGGATTGAATTTCTCTTATAAAAAGAAATAATGAAGGCAAACATGTTCCAGTATTTCTAAATTTTGCAACTCACCGAGACCACCGGGAGACATTTTCAATTAATTGTGTCGGCTATCTTTTGAGAATCGCACTAAGGCATCCAAAACATTTTTTTTTTTTTATTTTTTTTTTTTTACTATTCTAGTTTGATGTTTACTGTAACTAGTGGAATGACCACTTAGAGTTTAAGTATGGGTTGCTTCAGCTTTAAGGAACTGTGTAGATAAATCATTCCTCAGACTTTCTACAATGAAATGTGTGTTGAAATAACATTGCATGGGCCTACTTGTTTTATTTGTATTTATTTTTATATTTTTTTATTTTTTTTAAATTCAAACATTAAGTCAAAAAATCATCCAACACATTAAATTCACTTTTAGAAAGGTGGGAGGGGACACCCTCTTTTTTTCTTTTTTTCTTTCCTTTATATGCGAGTTCGCCCCAAAACGAGGCTAAAAGCCACTCTTGGCAAGGGGCTACAAGAAGAAAAATATTAAAGATGAAAATAACTCAGGGGAGCTGAAGGTAAGAATTGATATTACTCTGGCAAGGAGTTCCAGAGTGATGCAGAACGTGGAACAAATCTGTCGGAATCGTTCGACATTCTTGGCTCTTTGTTCTACATCTCAGCAAATCAAGAGTGTATGGGTGAGAAGAAGCAGAAAGCCTGGACTCACGCTCAAACATCCTGATAGGAGGAACTAGGTCGGACACACTGATGGCCCACTTTTTTTACTATGATAATATATGTAGAAGAGACTGAGGCAGGCTACAGACTTACGGTGGGAAAGAGGATGCACTGTTGATCCCAACCCTTCACCAACAGGATTAACAATACGCTTCTGCACTCTGTCTAGTAAAGATAACTGACAGACAGAAGCTCCGGCCCAAATGTGACAACAGTACTCTCCTAGGAGAGTTATTGATGGGCTATTCCCCCCCCCCCCCAACAAAAGAGGGGAAAAACAGAGAGCACCTGAATTTAAGTGACTAACTCCAATGTACCAGTTTATATGTTGACGTTGTTGACGTTGTTGTCATCGTCGTTGTCGTCGTCGTTGTTGTTGTCGTCGTCGTCGTTGTGTTCGTTGTTGTTGTTGTTGACGTTGATGTTGTTGTTGTTGTTTTGGTTGTTGTTTTGGTTGTGTGTTTTGTTCTAGAGAGACTGCACCACTGTGCAATGCAGTCCCAGCATCGGATGTGCCCGCGGTCTCTCACCGCGTCAACATGTCACCGCGTGCCGTATCTTTGACAAGAAAAAGATAGATGGAAAGGGTTCCAGACAATTTGTCTAATGGAGTTGGGAAGCAATATCCGTAGCATCGTCTTATCGTCAAGAGAATCCAATCAAAGACGGAAGTCGCGCATACTGCTTGGATAGAAGACCGATATCACTATAGGCAAGAGGGCCGTGGATCTCATGCAGCTTGTCCTCATATCAAGCTTGCAAATGTGAGTTATGAATGCTTAGTTGTACTCTATTAAATTACATGTTCTTATATTTCTTTTAATAGTGGTTTGCCCTTGACCAGAGTAATTATGATATATATTCTAATGCTTTCAGACTTCTGCCGGAAAAGAAATTAACCGAGTACATCAATCTTACAAAAACATCAACAACGGTTGGGAACACTTGACTTCAATAAACTCCCAATACAAAAATACCATGTATAAAGATGAAATATTTTTGAAGAGTTTCATTTCATAGGGTGAACTGATACCGAGACGGTAGTTCACATGACGTGGTGTGCTGTGCGGCTCATTAGCTTAAGTTTGGTCTTATCATTGGTGGTATAAACTGCCTCTAACTTTTTTCATGAGCTCTCCGAATAATCCACAATAACAAATGCATTCTCTAGGAGACAACCAGGGCCCACTGGTTGAAACGTCGACTACAAATCAAGGTGTCTGAGAACCACCGCTACTCGAAACAGACACTACGTGATGCTAACATAAGCTATCCGTTATTGAAGACCAACAAGAGTATAACAAACTATAGGTGAACATTCTGATCGAAACGTCAAGTTGTTTCACCAACAGTTCTCTTTAGGACTCACAGACAGACATTTTCTAATACACAGTGTTTACGCAAGGTGCAAGTTTACTAGATTGTATCTTCACACCATACCAAGTTTCTAATTCTAAACTTTAAAAAAAAAAAACTAATTATCAAGCCCTACGGGACCTGGATTCTTGTTAAATTTTAACCCGTCAATTTTTATAGACTTAAAAAGAAACGTACAATGTTTTGCACATGCGTATACTTGTACAACTGTAGTTTCTGCTCAATTTCAAAGAACTATTACAAAGCCTATTTCTAATTTGTTATGATAATACCATGGTATTATTAAATGTATATTCAGTTTACAGAAAGAGTAAATCAATAATCAGAGAATGAGTTCTCGCCGTTAAGTTTGATTGATTTTCCCCATTGAACAAAAAACAAGAAGGAATCAAGACACTATCAGTGAAATATCTCACACATAAAATCGATTGACATTGTCACCAGTCTGCCCCTGAGCAAGATTTAATATAACCCAGGGAGAGGGACACGGAAGCAATCTCTGATAAATCCCCATCTGATCTTGAAGGAAGGTTAGGTACGTGACGAGCATTCGCATTTGGCTTGTTGAGACACCCACTTGAAACCTCCCATGCACAGTCAGCAACTTCATTACCCGCATGTTGTATGTACATGCAATCTTACAATTGATTCCATCCTATATGAAAGCCTTGCCTGTGAATATTGAAACCGCTGTTTGCTCTTCTTGCTAGGTGTTACGATGTATACTGGTTAGTATCAGCGCTTTCCGGAGTCCGACAAATACAAATCAGAGACATAATACGCGGGTGGGATTCGAACCCGGGACCTGCACCAGTCTACAGTAGACAACCGAGCTTTCCCAATGCCAAGCGGCCCGTTTGAATCATATGGTCATCAGCAGCGGGTATCACAACCGTAGATGTTATGACAGCACCCCAATGTAACTACTAAATCATGCACCCATACCTCCACAATCAATTATGCCTTTTTTTATGGGGGTGCTCTGTTTGTCCATGGTATTTGTAAGCGAAAAATATCACTGGTCGGCAATAATATTCACCCAAAACTAAGAGTCACTGAAAAGAGAGCTTGGTTTAGGCACGCCAATACAGTTCCTGTACAGTCTACGGTGCACTTCCTGTTTGTTTCATAGCAGCCCACCGTTATTTATCTGAAATCACCGCACCTTTTTCTACCCCCGATACGGCAAGGCAGTACCTCCTACGTATCGCTCAATATAACACCGTCCTCCAACCTGACAGACCCATGTCTATACGGACATCCCCAGAGAAATGTCCCCGCTGCATAAACGATAATACAAATAATCAGCTAGAGATCCATGCACTATCATGTTCTCCATCACTAAAAGGAATTACTCGCCGAAATCTCCAATCTATATTCGTATCTCCATCACAAAAGCTTCAAGGGAGTGTTTTTTCCCCTAACAACGACATTTTTTGCAGACGAAGTTGAAAGGACTCTAGTAGTAGTTGCATATCTACCCTGACTACAACTTCTTGTCTCCTATTTGGACACGAGATCTCCCGAGATTGAGTTTCTATTCGTATTCAGCAATTTGTATGATGATAATAAAAAAAAAATCTTAAAGAAGCAAAGTTAATGGCTCCAGCGTTTCTCGTCGTGGGAATCGAAATGTAGCTATAGTGACTCAAGATTGTTTGTACCGTTAATGAAAGTGCTTCTGCGTCCAGGAGGACTTTCTGGGTTAAAGTACGGGAGAATAAGGAAAGTACAAAGTGGATTTGAGTCTATTTTCTTGGCTCTACTCGGTTGAGATTGAAAGCTCCTGCTGAATGCAATTTTATTTCTTGATAGGATTCTAAAACATAATCAAACCTAACTAGGTTTTTTTTTTAATATAAATCAAATCAAATAGGGGCCTTCTGCAGCCAAACAAGGGATCAGAAATATAAAAAAATTAAATCATCAACAAAGACTGAAAGACGAACAAACCAATCAATAGCCAAGCAATCTCGTGCAATGGAGATTACATGTTGATTTCCAAAATCAGAACCCAGGAGAAGTTAGGGCATACTGAATATTAATCAACTAATAATGTTTTTATATGAAAACAAGGCAAGTGAATACCGTCTTGTCTCCTCCTGTGCCCAATTTCACAGCGCTGCTTAGCGGTAAGCGAATTTTCGTGCTAACTGTAGCAGAAAAATGTGCTTAAGCGTAAGCGTATTTCAC
>CM021535.1:4362688-4373208 GCA_010994315.2 Pisaster ochraceus
GAGACTGCACCCGCCACTGTTGTAAACAACTATTACAAAAAAAGGACTACGTACTTCTCAAGGCTTGTTAAGCTGTTATTTCAACAAGTCTGTAAATCTGACGTGGTAATGTAAAAAGACCATGTCTACTTCCTCGTCAGGAAATGCCCCGGAAAGCACCAGGTCGATTTCTGTAAACATTTGGACGTGGTCTATGGTTTCAAGTTATTTTTAGGGATCGATCAATGATCACTGAATTGGTCCGAGGGTGAGCTGTTCCTTGCTCTGGATGTTATTGGTATTTATGAAATTACATTGCGGTACGGAGATCATGGGTGTACGGACTGTAAACTATTAACAAGGGTACAGGGTAATTAGTTTATTGTAAAGTTGCTTCGTAGCGTTTTCACAAACCACCACAAGACCGTAAAGTGATAGCGTAATATTACGGTAAATACTGCGGGGGTCGATATGATGCGGTTTTGCAACGTCGTACACTTACCATGCACTTGCGTGTTTAGGTACATGTCTGTGCGTGTGTACACGTTTAATGGAAATCACCACACAATACTGACACAGTACTTTGGGGAGAGAGTGCAACTATAAACCGCTGTGGACAAGGCATTACATTAAACCGCCGCTTAGTGAAAGGTTACATCAACAATTACCACAAACCCTTTTTGTTGTACATCTATTATAAGGAGTCTGCACGAATCAAAATACCTGGAATTACAATCGATGGACCCTTTTTTCAGTGTTATCTTTCCCGGCTGATTGAGTTGGGGCTTTGTGGACATCTCACTCGTTATAATTTACAGTGATTTTCGTTCAAGTGGATCAGTGTTAGACCTTGTTCTGTCAGATTAGATTTTGCGAATGTAAGCCAGCTTCCAATTGGTCAATCCACAGCCTTTCCGTTTAACAAAACTTACCTCTTCAAAAGCACAAATCGAACTACTAATGACTACTTGAAGAACACAATTAAAGTGTTGGCTCTCGCAAGTATTTTACCTATTAAAAGTTTCACTCAATAGTTTTGGTGCAAATTTTAGTATTTTGTGAAAAAACCAAACACACACACACAAAATATACGTATTGGAATTAAACACTTCTGTCTTCGTTTTCTGGGACAATGGTTTGAATGTGAAATTCTGATTGATTTATCTAATTAATTATTTAGAGAGTATAGCATACGAATGTCTTGATGTTAGTTATTGTCCAGGCGTACACCCCAATGCTTCAGGTCTGGGAAAGAAACAGCCAGACTTAGTAGAACTATCAAACTTTTGAACACTGAGATGTCAAAAAATTGCTAAAATGTAATGTGGTTTAGTTATGAAAATGTATTTGTTGGTGTATTTTCAGAAGAGGAAGACTTGAACTCGTATCAAGAAGGAATATCTTGATGTCCAACCAGCAGGGAGGCAGCATGTACTCGTCACGTGTGCTGGTTCTGGTGGTTGCGATCACGTACGGTGCGACACTCGTCATGGGACAAACGGCTTGCGGACCTACCCCTATCTGCCAGTGTGTGTATGGTGGAAATACCGGGCTGAGAGTGGAATGTACCGGCCTAGACCTACTAGCTGTTCCACCTGGAATACCGGACGACACCGCTATTCTGTGAGTAGCAAACTGCAAGTTGACTATGTCAAGCTGTAGAAACACAGTGTCAGTAAATTAATTAATATCTGAACTACACTAAACCAGGCTCAATTTCTCAAAACTTTCACTTGGAATGGATTTCACTCAACTCTCACGGTGATTTGTTGAGTGAGAAAACTCAGCGAGGCGGGGAAGTTGCTCAACTTCTGATGTAACTAACCATTCATTTGGGCATTGTTACTGCCTCCTTTGTGGGTGATGGTGGTGGTGGGGGTGGGGGTATGGTTTTCAACTGTGAAGGTCAAACGGTACCAGTCCTTTCATAGGCAAATTATTATTATACTGTGTGTAATACGTGTTCTTCATTTCTTTCAGCGTTCTGAATGACAACTCAATAGAGGCAATTGGGGTTGATGATTTTGCAAACCTTGTTGATCTTCGAGAACTGTAAGTCCACTCTTTCCATGAGTGTTTCAAATGGGATTAACCATAACGGCGAAGTGGTTTACAATAGTATTGATCCGGTTTGGCATGATATTCTGTGCCCACACCCCCCCCCCCCCCCCCCCCCCCCCCCCCCCTCCCTCCCCAACTCTTCGGAGATTTTGTCCTCCACTACGACGAACTGTGTGGAAATTTCGTCTGGTGGCGCCCTCTTCGTTGGCCCATACCGTATGTGTGCACCACACTAATAAACTCCCATAGTAACCCAATTGCTAAATGCTAAATATTCAAAAACACTCAAAAAATGGTTAAAGTCTCTCAGCCTCTTGGAAACCAATCAGAAATATTTTCAGACAACTAGACTTAAGATTTCTTTTCAATTTTGGTAGTTCAACCGTTTGGATTTTTTGCTAATTACCCTAGAAAAACACACACACACCGAAAATGTCCCGTTCTCAAACCGACTCGCTGTCAATTTCTGTGAGGCATTTCTCCTTTTCCAAGCCAAGTAATACCAACCTTAAAGCCTAAATTTATCAAATATCCTCCAAATTTGAAGCACATGGCCCCCAGGTTGTGATACATTATTATAATTACTCAATCTATTATTTACATGACCCCAAAACGTTATAATTCAAAAGATTTTGAGGGCCTACAAATGATGGTAATCAGTTTGGCGCATGCATTGTGGTCCATTTAGTGTGGTGCACCCGGATGGTGTATACGCACACACATACCGTGGGACACTAATCCCCTATATCACCGACTTGACCTGACTGATCTAAGTGAGCTGATACACGCGTTTGTCATTTAAACGCTTTACAGATCTGGGCCAAATTTCACATCAGTTTCTGTTAAGTAATAAGCAGGATACCAGCCACAGATAGTACATGTGAGATGGTATTTTGGCTGGTAATCTTATTCTGGTATTCATAATGTTGTTGTGCTTTAGGAGGGATTGGGTTTAAAATACTGACAGGTGGGAGACAATTAAAACAAATAATACCAAGTTTAAGTTCTTTTAGTGCTTGAAAACGGAGGTTTTTTCCGCTATAGACAAAATACTGTTAAAAGTTTTGAATATTGGGCTCGTTAGTTTAGGCGTTGTTGTTTCCTCCACACATTTATACGTGGCAGTGTTGCACGCCCAAGCTTCAGTACATGACAGTGTCAACTCTTGCATAAACTCTTCTAAAGGCCAGGCTTTAACTTGACACAAATTCGATAGTCCCCTCTTTGACAGTTATTGTTTTATGATTTTGTTTTGCTTCTGTTTTTGTTTGATAGCTACCTCGTGAACAACGTCGTCCGCAGTGATCTACTCCACGTCGATGCTTTCAAGAACCTTCGAAACCTTGAGTTATTGTAAGACATTTTACCACAATCCTCTAAAGAATGAAGCAATGAGAATCGGTTCATGTTTTGGCGGAGATCACGTGCAAGTTCATGTGACTGCTTAGTTTGATCGCAGCCATCGAAATAGGCAGTGGTGATTTTATTGGTCTTCAAAGTAATGCTAGTATCTCTTGACTGTGACATTATGTCAAACGGAAGTAATCCTGTTGATGACTAGGTGTTAGTTTGAAGGATATAAGCTTTAAAGTGATTGAGCTGTCAATACTCTACTATATACCAATACTATACTCTGTCAGTAAATGCCTCTTTAAGACCACGATGTTTTGGGTTGATATGTCACCAACTTTTACAAAAGTTAACTTATGAGCGAAGTTCCATCTCCCTTTCAGTTTAACGATGATACCTTTGGCATCCTAACCCAATTAAAATGCCACAGTGGCTTGTCAATAAATTTGACATTTTAATTTATACGACTGACTCCCTCGATACTTTTACGCTCTTCGTGGGTCCCCTCTGATATGCCAATCCCAACGCCATACAATATGAAATTCACCTTCCAAAAGATGATATGAACAATTGACGTTTAATACCAATATGGCACCAGTCTCAACTCTTGGGTCACTTGATTTATTGTTCAAATGGAGCAATTAAGAAGCTTGTGGCTGTTTTTTTCCATCCTCGGCTGTGTGCTAAGAATAATTGCAGACCCACAATCAGTCTACGATGTATGAGGTGTATATATCTCCTACATTTTAATTGATGTTTAAGGTCTTGCATGGAGTGGATAGTAAAAAGTAACTGTAAGGTTTTTGTAGTAACCATGTGTAAGTCCTCTTATTTGCTCTCCTTTTTCCGGGGGGGGGTTGCTGGCTCTTAAAAAGGGCTGGTCTGGTCTTTTCAGTGGCTCTTCTTTTTTTTCCTTTTTTTGAGCCAACACTTATCCTAGAAGGTTTTACATGTACCTGCAATAATTTACTTACAGTTACTTTCCTATACATTTTAAATTAGTTGTGGGTCTGCACTTGCTGTTGTTTTTAGAAAAGGTTCGAACCAATTCTCTAGCATGAAGCCTTTGCAGGCTTGGCTATGAGAGGGGAAACTTGGAGAGCCGCACCGAAACAATACAACATTTTTTAAAAAGGCGGGAAACAGAAACTATATGTCGAATCTCATCAACAGAAGCTGAAAGGCCAAGCTGTTTACTATTGTATTTGGTTGGTTCCTTTGTGTTGAAAAGCCACTTTGGGCTGATTTTTAAGCTTGTCTGTTTTTGTTTAACAATTGTAGTTCAAAACTACTTGCCCTCTCGCTCCAATTGTAATCGTCTGTGCTTTGAGAACAATAATGGAATCTTGAAATAATATTATCGATTTCTATATTTCCATGTGACTCCAGGGACTTGGCTGGTAACCGTATTGTTCTAACCGCAGCGTACGCTGAGCAATTCCAGCCTTTGGAACGCTTAAAACATCTGTAAGTATCTGATTACTATATCTATAAACAACAAAATATAATAAATATAACAAGTTTTTTTTCACATTATGATTGTAGACTAATCTTGGCAAGTTGATATCAAACTTTTTCAAAGAGATAAATTTTCAGGTCGATAAAGTTAAAACTGTCATCAATAATGGTAATACAATACACAAAACCATCCATTTAGTATAGGTAGTTTAACTATGAAAAATAAACAAACAGTGTAGATATTTGGTGGATTCTACTACCGCCACTTTATTTATAAAGGATGTAAGGTCGACTATTACTCATCATATAATCGTCACTTGCGTGTAGACACTAGCTTGATTCATGTTAAACTTGCTCCGCACCTGACCTCTGACATTCCTTGATCTTTGATGTTGTGAAGAATGTTGAGCTTTTATGACTGCCTCTTCATTCTTTATATTAGGTTTATATTACAGGGTTTTCCTTTTAATACTTTTTTCGTATTTGAAACAAATGTTATTTACCATATAGTGTGATTAATTTGATTCTTTTTCTCTTAACAACATCCTTTAATGGAATATATTGTTTGTTTGTCTGTTTGTCAGGGATTTGGGACGCAACAACATTGCCACCATCGATTCAGCCTTTGTTCATCTGTTTGATCGGCTTGACGTCTTGTGAGTAAATTATAGTATTTTTAGGGTCATAGTGTATTATGGGAGACCATCACGTCGGAGCCCATTCATTGCCAGGTTTATTACATTGACTCTACTTAGTCCTCTCACATAGTGGTAAACTGCATGGTCAAAAAATATAAAGCTCCTACAGCCATTTTTTGTTGTTGCTAGGTTACCACTCATGTTAGACCAGCAAGTCAACTAAAAAAAGAACAACTTTTACCTTCAACTGTTTTCACTGCAGTCATTTTTATTTTAATGTATGTATAAATAAAAACAATATATCTCTTATTTTGTACGTACATGATAACTTATCTTGTACGTACATGGTAAGTTATCGTGTACGTACAAGATAAGAGAGATTTTTTTTATTCATGGGGCGGTAATACGCTTCTGTTGTTAAGCGTTACTGTTGTTTGATTTTTACTTTTTTCACATTTTCTCTTTTTGTTTTACTGTTTTTACTTTTAATTTCCTATTTCTTTTCAGATGTATACAATGTATAAATGATTACTTTCTTTCACCCCCTTTTCTTATACCAAATCGGCTACTCATTCAAATTAATTGTCGAGGCCTATACATTTATAATGTTTACAGCATACACACTTACTTATTTACATTGTAAGTTTAACTTTAACCATTGATTATTGATGAGAGATAAATATGTAAATACTAAGCCAACGATTTCAATATTTCCTCCTTAGTGTGTGTCGGTATGACCCTCTTTCTTCATCCGTTTTCATCCCTTGGGTGCGGTCTTTACTGGGCTCCGCTCTGCACCACTTTTGAAATGGAGTGGCAACATGGCTCCTTTCTAAACACACCACTGCTTTAACCTCTCTGTCCAATCGGGTCAATGGTGATTTTATGTTTATCCTGTCATATTGACACTGGAATCGATTAAACTATTTTTAGTAAGGCATGTACTCTCAAATTGTCACCCAAATATTAACAGTGTATTTTTTATACCTTCTACAGATATTTAATTTCCAATTCTCTGGTATGCGATTGTGAACTGTTATGGTTTAAGAATTGGCTGATCAATAAGCAGACCACATCCTTTGTTGTATCGGGTGCTCAGTGTTACACCCCAGAGTCGGTCAGACGTCTTACTGTCTGGGAGGCTCGCTTCTGCATACCAGGTAAAGGTTGGGGTGTTGGGTGTCTGTCTGTTTATTTGTTGGGCGGTCTGTGTGTCTGTTTTGTCTGGGTGTTGGGGTGTTTGTATGTGTGTGTTTTTGTTTGTTTTGTTTTGTTTTGTTTTGTTTTGTTTTGTTGTTTTTTTTTGAGGGGGGTGTCGGGGTGTTTGTTTGTTTGTTTGTTGTTGTTTTAAAGAAGAAATCAATTATATCCTGAATGCTTTAATAGATACATTCTACAACAACAGATGGCGTATTATGTTGCGTTGCTTGTTGGTGGTATTTTGTTTGCACCGGATCATTCAATGAACAAATCACTTTTAAAACTAATTGGTTGATAGATTGTTTTGTTTATTCTGTATTTGTAACAAAGCCTGTGGAGCTTTGCTGCAAGTGCGATTGATTAACACTGATGTTATTGAATAGTGAATACTTTATTTTTGCTTGCAGTACAACGGTGTTTTTTCTGCGATCAAGCGTCTGCCAATGGAGCGTGTAACTTCGCTACCCAGCAATGTTCAGGGTTAAATGTAAGAATGAATGTCTTATGTTACAATAAACATTACTTTTATTTGGCTTGTGGGGCATACGTTGGCCATTCGTTGCGTACGTTCAGCATTCGTTTGATGAACGCCACACATGCGCTGTCATTCGTAATACATGTACGCTAGTTGTATAACGCTCAGCCTTCGTTCCACATCGGTTGGGCATTCGTCTTAAGCCTGGTTCTTAGTTCCTGTGAATGCGAATGCGAAGCGAATTTTGGTGACGCGCTTTGTACGTCAGGGAGTTCGACCAGAAACATAATTTGTGCCAAGAGTTTTCAGAAAACAAATTAAATATGCCAGGCATTTAGCCCGGTTCATACTTCCTGCGAATGCGAATGCGAAGCGAATATGACGTGATTTTGACGTCACAACTCTATTTTCGCTGCGAATATTCGCAGGAGTTGAGCACAGCTCAACTCCACTGGTCTCTATTATACTGATAGTATAATAGAGATCAGTGCTCAACTCTTGCAAATATTCGTTGCGAATTATGACTTCAACATTCGCTTCGCATTCGCATTCGCAGGAAGTATGAACCGGGCTTAAGTTTGCTGTATTCGCGGCTAAGGGCAGGGCCTTTAACTTTGTTTTAACATCTGATCGATTTCCATGAATTTAACTACGTTTTGTTTTCAGAGTGCATGTCAGAACACTGTGCGGATCAATAATGGTATGTTTAGAATCACCAAGACATGTCAGTCCATTGATGCCTGCCTGATCAACGCCCAACAGAACCAGATTGAGTGCAACTCCGGTACTGAAAACTCCGTATGCCGCTACTGCTGCCAGGGTAACTTGTGTAACAGACCACAGTCGGCCATCTTGGGTACGTTCTCTTTTCGTCACTGTAAAACATTTTTTGTTTTTCATTTTACGACACGATGTAAATGATATTAAATTACACTTCTCATCTGCAGGGAGCATGCAGTTTTTACCGACAGTCAATGGAAAACGCAGTGTTTTCACTACTCAAAAACATTATTTTATGTCCCCGTTTTTTAAATGTATTTTGTCATCTAGGATCGGCATATTTCAATAATTAAAAATGCATGTATGTATTTGCATACCATGATGTAAAGTAACCGGGAACATGATACAATAAGCTATAAAAAAGCCACATGAACTAGTGCCATCTTTAAAAAATACCACAATGCATTGGGAAACCGGGTACAATAAATCAAGCTGCCATGATGGATGCCGTGCTGTAAGTTTACATGTGATGCCAGAGGTTTTATAGCTGTGTACCGCATTGCTTCAAAATCAGCCCACCATGATGGTTGCCGGTGTTGCTTGGACTCGGGTTTCACCCAGAATCCTTTGCGCGCCGATCATGCGCATTGGGACATGCCTAATATACTAATCTTTACACTCTCAGAATGATGCATTAATGTTTTCATATACTCTCCTTTCATTTCCAAGATGGATACCAGTTTCCGTTTCCTGATGTCTTACCGACTACAGGATCAACATCCCAAGGTAAGTTTCTAGCAAAACACAAAGAAAACATTCCATTTTACGCATCATCTGGCGACGTTATCAAAGTGCACTGAACGTGTTGCGACTGAGACATCAAGGTTTGCAGCCCGACTTTATGACACATGGTTTGTCCCAGGAAGCGTGCATTGCATCTCAATTTTTACCAGTTAGTTTTAAAGAAAACACACCAGTCCATTCAACCAGGAACAATTGTGAGAATATACGGAAAGGGCACATTGTCTGGGAAACTAATTTCGAGTATGTATTTACAAATCGGAATGACATGTTGGAAAGACAGGCAGTTTTTCATATATAGATCTGATCATAATTGTTAAAAAACCAAGTTATGTTCTGATTAATTGCATTAATGCTCCTGACCTACCAATCTTGTAACATTTTTAATAAACAGTGCCACGGAATGCACATTGTTAGGGACGTTGGCTGGGTTGAATACCAATGTGCCTTATTGATGTTCCTGTCGCTTCTGGGTACAAGATTGTTACTGACATCTCGATTTAATCTTTAATTCCATTGACGTGATTGTTATATTATGAAGCATTCACTTTCAAACTTGATTTGAAAAGAAGTGAATCATGCGTACTAATATACTCGCATTAGTTTTGTGTTAATATTTGTTTTACATACTAATTGCTTTTATCTAGTGCCTGCATCTACGACATATTTACTGCTAACTACCATCCCCCTTGTCATCACTACCACCAACCCACCACCGACCACCCCTACCCTACCTTTACCAACAACCCAACCGCTGCCTTCAACTAATACGCATTCTCCGAGCACTAACCAACCGCTAGCAACGACACATCCGAGTACCGTGCCGCCTGTTATTTATACTTCCCCTATAGACCCCGCCACGCCGTCAGCTCGTCCCACCGAGCGGCCAACACCTACCACGGCTGCCCCGCTCGAGACGTTCTGTCCTGTGGAGATTACTCAGGGCGAGACTGGCTTGTTCAGCTGGCCGAAGTCTCCAGGTGGACTTGTTGCCATCGTACCCTGTGTTTACGATGCGCAGGCGGGATCTGCCACAAGGAAATGGTAAGACTAGCTTGATCATTTTTAAAGGAACCATCCGCCTTCTTGGTTATAATGCCACAGGGTCCAGCCTAGTTACATTTCCCAAGCCTTAAAGGGGAACAATGACTGCCCCGACGGTAAACTTTGATCATCAGCTGGTACCAAAAGTATGAATCTTTTTAAATTGTATGTTTTATGATGCAGTGAGCAGCGTCCGGATCGCCAGGTTTCAGCATGGGAAGAGCCGGATACCAGACAGTGTCCCACAGCATCACAGATCCTCCAAGACATCTCAAATGTAACTATAAATAGCGGTATGTATCAACTCATGGACACTGGTGATTAACAGTTTTCTGAGAAACTCACTCTTTAAAGATGGCTAAACACTTTGCGCATTATTGTTTTCCCAGCCCAAAAACAATGAATGTTTACCTAAACTTTTCCAACGACCAGATAATGCCGTGAACGTCTCAGAAACCCTCACTGACGTCACGTCTGTCCCGGATGTCCTCAAGCCCAATGACGTGACTAACGTAGTTAACACGTTTGAGAATCTCATCAAGGCCCTCAGCGACTACGCAAATGATAACCAGGAGGTGTTTGGAAACGTTTTGGACTCCATCGATAAGCTAACCCGAGTCCCGAGCCCCCAGCTCCTGGCGAGTCAAACGAATGACGACTCGGCCTCAAGGTAAGGAAGCCTAACCTGATTTGACATTTAGGTTTAACCTCAATGTGAGGGAGTAGCCCCAGAAATTACAAAACATTTGGGAAGGTTCCACGAGTTACTGGCACCCAGAAAGCCCACACGTTTG
>CM021535.1:4684890-4711666 GCA_010994315.2 Pisaster ochraceus
TAAAATCAATCAATCGATATCTACCTGGAAACCACTTGTAATAACACATATCATCGGCTCGGGACTCACTGAGGGTCGTTAGTGCAGTTTTCCATCCAGATCGCCATTCTACACCACTGACTGAATGGAGAGGCAATGAATAGCAAAACCTCCCTCCCAACCTGCAGAAATCGAAAAGGAAGGACACAAAACAACACTTTTTGTTCACATGGCCTAACTATGCTGTCATGCTTAATTTGCAGATCCACGAGTACAAGGAAGGGACACCGGCTCAGAAGAGTTACTTTGTCGAGTGTTGGGACATTGGGGGATCAGTGAATCATGCGAACAGTAGGCATATATTCTACAACCCCGTAAACGGTAAGGGCCAAGAATAGAAAGGGTCTTCCATTCGTTTACGACGTCTCATCCCGTGACCTTTCAATATCATCCAAGTGGGAATAAAAGAGTTCTGAAACATCCCTTCACTTGACATTGTTTATGAGTTTTTTGGTTTCAGTAATTACTCTTTTCCTCTCACACTATCCCAAGAAATTCTGCTGTCGCCATGGAACCTCAGCAGCCCGGCAGGTTCGTGGAGCTGTGAGATAAAGGACCGAGTCGAAATCAAGGTCCTTTAGCCCATGGTCACGACCCTGCAAGGTTCTGAACGGCCGCTAAAAGACATGCGCATGGCTATGCCCGCCTTACCCGCATCAGCCAACAGCTCCAGCTGTGTCTTTTTTTGCTGATTTAAGACTGGTGTTCACAAAAGCACATGTGTCATTTTGACCAATCAGAATGCAAACTTTCCAGGATATGTTTTTAATGCATTGGAGATACACTGTGCTAGCCTCTAGGAAAACTGTGATGCTATCATCCACTTTAAACTAATTTTGATGTTTACTTCCGACATTTGTACTTTAATAAAAACAAATTCTTGCATTTACAGGTATTATTCTAGTTCACGACCTAACTAATAGGAAATCTCACTACAATCTACGATTATGGCTCAGTGAAGTGTTGAGCAGGGACTCGACCTATGGTACAAGAAGTCGGACAAGTACAAGGTAAGAAAATTCTCTCGTTCACACAAGCTTCGAAAAACATTCATCAAATTTTAATTTGGTCACTGAATATATGAACTTTATTCAAACTTCTGGTTTTTGTTGTGTTGGTTTTGTTTCCTACTCTTCGGTGCAGTGAGTACGACCCGGAGCAGTTTGCAGGCAGTCACATTCCAGTCCTAGTAGTGGGCACAAAACACGATCAACTAGATTCAACAAGGCAGGGCAAGCTGCAAACGTCTGTCATTGCTGAGGAGTGCGGTGCTGATGAAATTAACCTTGTAAGTTTCTTATTTTCAGTCTTCAGTACAGAAATGATATTAATAATAGTGGCTTCTTATGTAGCGCTCAAAACCATCACTCAGTTACGCTCATGGCACTCGGTGTTTTTCCTGCAAGGTATACAGAGCTATGTTTTTGAAGTATGAGACCTTTCCCTTTACATAGCACCATGTAATGGTTTACAAGGTGCTGTGGCGCAATATGCAGCCAATCAAACCAGGAACACCAGGGTAAACCCCTTCTCTTTTCGATAAGTGCACTGGGTTCATTTACGTGCGTTCACAACACACAGGGCCAACGGCTTTACGTCCCATCTGAAGGACAAAGCAATCATGGTTATGTGTCTTGCTTAAGGACATAAGTGTCATGGTCGGGACTTGAACCCACACTCTGCTGTCCAACAACACCTTCACTTAAGTGTACTGGGTTCTTTTACGTGCATTACACAACGCACGGGACCAACAGCTTTACGCCCCATCCGAAGGGCGCTGCAAAAATTGTTAGGTGTCTTGCTTAAATAGAACTCATTAAACCCCACTGCAGTTTGTGGAAAAATCAAGATGGCAGCTCCATGATCTATTCATGATCTGTTACTTAAAAGAAAAAGTCTTATTGGTTTTTTGTTTTGAACACCATCCTCAAACAGACTGTGCAATCATGCCGTGTGTTTTTGTTTTGTTTTTTACCACGCAGGATTGTACCTTAGCAAGACACGTAGCTCCGGGATCCACCAACGCAGTTAAACTCAGCAGGTTCTTTGACAAGGTAAGAAAGAGCGTTGTAAACCTGTGGGTTGCTCGGCAAATGTCTACTGATGTTACATTGACCTAAGATAACAGGTAGCTGGTGGTCACATGGTGATCCCTGCACTGCCACTTCCCATGTTGTACCATAAACTTGGGTGTGATCCCTGGTTTACACGGCCAGTTTAAAGGCTGTATGGCCTCTGACTGGTACCCCGAACAAAGATATTGACAAAATTGGGAGACTGCCAACATTATGTGAAAAACTGTGGAAATTGCCTGTTTAGTTTCATTTTAGTTAGTTTTCCTAACTCAATCCTAGCTTCAGACTTTTTGGTCAGCAATGACTTCCACTCCAGAGATGGTGAAGCTTCTTGCTGATGGCAACACCATCTTTTAATTGGGGTGTATGTGTACCTTGATTAGGACCCTATTGAGACCCTATTCTCCCAATAAGGATATCAATGGTACCCAATCGAGAAAATGCATACTGACAGCAACACCACCTACGCTAGTTTTTGTATCACATGAAACTGCCTTAATTGGGATATAATGTTTATTAACCTTGATTGGAAACTGCTTCTCCAAATCAGGATACCTGTGGTCCCCAGTGGGTTACAAACGTTGCTGTCACTTAAACCCCCTCTTATTAGGATACTGGTTTGTACTCACCTTAAAAACCCTTAGATATCAATGATGTTTTCCGCCAGTAGAAACGTTCTGATTTGGTTGGTTAAGTATTCCAGAGGGTTTATGAACTGGTCTGTTGGACCGTTGGATTGCTCCCGTAGTTCGGCGCAATGTTGCAGTCCAGCAGACCGAACTTAGTGTCCACTGGGTTGCAGGCGTAAGCCTACAAGAACGTTCCTGCCCGCTTTTAGAACATGCACGACTTTTGAGAAGCTCTCTCACACTGCTGGCCATTTTAACTCAAACTGTCCAAGTCTACTTTGAATTTATTACATTTATGTCGAGTGTGAACTAGCTTTAAGGCTTATGTAATACAAATGTCTCTACTTGCAGTCAGTCTTGAGTTCACCCAATCACGTCCATTCAAACAGCATGTCACTTCTTTCTTCTGTTCATTTCCTCTCTCCTTCTTTTTCTTTCTTTGAAGCTCAAGACAAACATATTAACTTCCTATTATTTTAATGATTTATGACTAACTTTATCTTATTGATGTATTTTATTGTTTTATTTATTTATTTAAATTGCTACACAACATGCGGTGTTGTGGCCGAGCAGTTAAGAGCTACCGAACTCAAGCTCCGGTGTTTCTGATCAGCAGAGTGTGGGTTCGAGTCCCGGTCGTGACACTTGTGTCCTTGAGCAAGACACTTAACCATGATTGCTTTGTCCTTCGGATGTGACATTAAGCCAGTGTACTGGGATTGGTAGTGCACGCAAAGGAACACTTATCGTGGAAGAGCAGGGGTTAACCCGGGTGTTTCTGGTTCACATAGCAAGCACCCTTGTTAACAGGTTTCCTCAGACTTGTGAGCTCCAGTGATTAAGTTCACTTTATGAAGCATCCTTGGTTTCATTACCATATTAATGATACTACTTACAATAATAACAAAATGCATCAGCTGCTAATTTAAAAAATCGTCATCTACATGTAACTCAATTACCACACAGTCCGCACTAAACTTGTTCAATCTGAATATTTTGTTGGACGAAATCGTACCCAGTGTATCCTGTTGATGCGTCATTTTGGCCCACACTGTATGTGTAAGGTTTTGGCCATTTCCTGCTCCGAAGCTGGCATTTGTTTATTGCGCCTTAATTGGACAAAAAACGTCACCCATTGCCTCATTCAAAAGCATTTTTTATGACCAAAAAAAAATAATATTCTGAGAAGAGACTAGTCCTTGAATTTCATCTTTGAGAGGGCAAGGCCATTCTCCATTTTGAAAAGGGCACTTCCATTGGAAAATCTTGAAATCTATTGGAAAATTTTAAAGGGCACCAAGGCCAAGACCAAGACCAGGGGCAACAGAGGCCATTGCCTCGACGCCATCAAGTAATTCCGGGCCTGATGAAGACAAATGAAAAAGCCAAGTCCATTTATTTAACTTTTCTTGCATGAATCATCAGGCCTGGATTTACACATAGACCAGGTAGGCCATGGCCTCTGTTGCCTCTGGTCTTGGCCTTGGTGCCCCTTCAAAAGTTTCCCACGGACTTTAAGATTTGCCAATGGAGGCGCCCGTTGCGAAATGGAATTGGCCTCGCCCTCTCAAAGATGAAACTCCAGGCTTGAATCATTAAAGAAAAACTTCCTCAGTGCAATTTCCACGGGCTTCTGGTAATCAGTGGAGCCAGTTTGTGTGAAGTGGGCGTGGCTTAAAGTGGACTCATGTTACAGTTACGAAGAGAACACCATACATATATACCGGAACAGTACATGTATAAATAAAACTTGCGATTACAATAAAATAACGTAGCCACTAATACGTCATCTCTGTCACTTCCGTTTCATCTCTTTGCTTTCTCTAACATCTGACTTCTCTCCTTGCTCCCTGTCCTCTTGTGTATACCCTGCTACTCGTAGGTGATATATCGGCGCTTCTACTCTAACCCTGCTAGGGACTCACCACAGAAGGTTTGTAAGTTGCCTCTCTCTCCTCTCGTTGCCTGGGCCCAATTGCATAGAGTTTGGAAACGCCCATAATGCATCCCGATGCGCATGATCGGCGCGCATGATCGGCGCGCAAAGGATTCTGTGTGCACAAATACAGATTCTAAGCACAAAAGTAGCTAATAGCACAATAAAGATTCTGCTTGCCAGAATAAGGTTACCAGCCAAATTGACATGTCACATGTACCATTTGTGACTGGTATCCTGTTAAACTTTTGCCTGGGGCCAATTGCATAGAGTTTGGAAATGCCAATGCACATAATCGGCAAAGGATTCTGGGTAAAATTGGAGTCTAAGCAACACCGGCAACCATCATGGCGCACAGATTTTCGAAGCACTGCGGTACACAAGCCCTAAAAAGTAGCTAAGCACAAAATTAGCTTCAAAGCACAATAATGATTTTGCTTGCCAGAATAAGGTTACCAGCCAATCTAACATGTCACATGTGTCATTTGTGACTGGTATCCTGTTTAATTTTTGCTTAGCAGGAAAGTTGTTAAGCACCATCGTCTGCTTGAGGAGCTCTATGAAATTGGGCTGTTGTTGGCCTGCCCGAATGCCGTGCATTTATATCATTGTGATCAGTGCCCAACTAACATTTCACTGAAGCAACTTTTTTTTCTTCTTTTTTTTTTCCTTCTCTGGTTGTTCCGAACGTTTTATTTATTTATTTTCGGCACATTGCTGTGTTTTGCTGGTGAGATGTGTGCACTGGTTGATCAATTTTTGTCTCTTGAGGCTGCCTTTTTGAGTGTTTGACCCCCAGCCATGCATTGACCTGATGTATAGAGTTTAGCAATCTGCAGTTCAATAAGCCATTTTTAGATTTGGGCACAATTTCAAAGAGCTGCTTACAAATGTTGTGCTTAGCAAAAGTTTTCAGGATGCCTGTCAGAAATTGTGCATGTGACATGGTATTGTGACTGGTAACCTTATTCTGGTAAGCATATTTGGTTATGCTTGGCTACTTTTTGTGCTTAAGCAGCTCTTTGAAATTGGGCCATGGTAGACAAATTATTAGAGCAGTTTAGTTTGGGTAAATTTGTCTGTGTACACCCAAAGTAAACACTGCACTCCTAATGGTGTCCACCATACCTCAGGCTAATGTTTCCCGAATGCATTGAAATCAGTGTTTTAACACGTTGACTGCCGCCTACGAGTATTTGTAGTAACAGGTGTAACGGATTCTGCCACTACGAGTATACTCGTAGAGAATGAAAGGTTTTTGTATTGTTAATTAAATACACTGGCATCACTGAGAACGCAACAAATATGCTTCTGGCAGTGGTGAGGGCTAGGGTTAGAAATGAACGTATTACAACATGTAGACACCAAACAAGTACCTACTTGGTATGCGCGCATGCACACCACACTTGGCGAATGGGAACGCCCTACGAATCTATGACCGGCAGTCAGCGTGTTAACCACCTCACTTCGGATGGCGTCTTTTTCTGCCACGCTTTTTTCCAAACTGACTAACCGTGGTCGTTTATAAACACCCGGAACAATTTCAGAGCGCCCTCTTTCGGTTGATCGGTTGACGTATCATTACACTCCAGACGATCCATTGTGTTGTGTGCACAGGCTAGGGATACACCTACCTTGCTCTGTTTCGTTTCCCCTGAAGCCATTCAACCTGTAACTGCCGTATAACCCAGGACCAGACCCAAGTTTGTGATACAACCTGGGAAGCGACAGCAGAGTGATCACCTGAAGGGGATGCCGAGTGGCTCATTGTATTTCAAATATTAGGAAATAAACCACAAGGGACAGTCAGTTCCTCTTTTGGTTTACTTTTTTAATGATACATCCGCAAAAAAAAGTTACAGCCGTTGGAAAAACTGCTGACGTGACGGTAGATAAATGTCTGGATTGTGTTTCGTTCCTTTTTTTTTGCACTTTTTTTTATATTAATATTGAATTGGGATGCTTTTCAACACTGAACTAGCCAGCCGGACCGCTTGGGGTAAATGTTGACTGGTCCTCATGTGTTTTAACTGGTGTTTGGCCAGCCAAACACTGTTAAAGGAGAATGCTGCTTATAGCATTATAGGGTATTTGCTCGATAGTTTTGTTAATTTCTCCTGAATGTTTGACTAATCACCAATAGTTTGCATTTTTGAGCATGGACTAAATGCACTCAAACAGCCTGCTTCAATATTCTTAGTGTAAGGATTGTCTTATTGTTTTCCCACTTATGGTATGGTTTCTAACAAGCTTTCTTTCTGCATGTCCATGTCTTTTGGATGGGACGTAAAGACTTAGGACCTGTGTGTTGTGTAATGCACGTAAAAGAACCCAGTACACTTAAGTGAGGGGCTTGCCCCGATGTTGCCTTTTGTAATTTTGCACATGTTCATGCCGAGCTTATTTCGAATGACACCATCAAAATAATAAGCTTTTAAATCTAGTGGTGTGTCTTGGCTGAGCGGTCAAGCACCCTGGACTCAAGCTCTGGTGTTTTTGATCAGCAGAGTGTGGGTTCGAGTCCAGATCTTTGACCCTTGTGTCCTTAAGCAAGACAGTTAAAACTATTTTTGCTTCGTCCTTTGGATTGCGCGTAAAAGAAGGTAAAGAGCCCAGTACACTTCTCGATAAGAGAAGGGGTTCGCCTCAGTGTCTCTGGAATGGTTGGCTGCTAATTGCGCTACAGTAAACCATAACATGGTGCTACATGTATGTAAATAAATGGGTCTTATAATTCGAACATAGCTCTGCGTACCTTGTAGAAACAATAATGACCACTTTGAGATGCCGTCTGGTGTGATAAAGCGCTATACATGAGCTTCATATTTTTACCTCTCGCCCTTTCTGTCCTCCTCGCAGGTAATCGAGAGACGCTTCTTCTCAAGGGATTCTAGCCAGGTGTGTTCTACGCCCCATCACCCGTGGTGACCCCCACCACACCCACGCATAATTAACGGGTCATCACCACCATCCCTATGTTGTAAGTGGTGATGTTACTGATCATGTGACCCACATGCATCACCCTTCTCTGGCATGCCGCCTCTCCGCTTCTCCATCCCCCCATCTTCCCTCCCTCCGCACAGCATTCTCTGTCGGACCTGATAGCTTTAATAGCACCTTAGAATAGCTCACTGGGACTTTGTCACCCATATATGTACCCCGATCGGAGCCTCTGCTCCCAATCGGGGTACCAATTATATCCCAATCAAGAGGTTTCTAGCTGACAGCAACACCGTCTATATTAGTCTGGCTATCTCATAATATACCTCAACTCCTCATCTAAATATCCAAGAGTAGAACGTGATCCTCGCTGCCTCAATTGGCAGTTCGAAATCACCTTCCATTCAAAGTGGTTCCCTGCAGTAGTTACCTCTCATAGATTGCTAATCACCATCAAAGCAAATTGATACATAATTTGTACCCTTTATGCCCATCCATTTACACTTTGTACACAAACCAGACTGCTATTTGGGAAGTGAGGTAGTGGGGCTCGTTACATGTATCTAGCATTAAATTCATAATGGCTCTTCAAATTTTCGTTGGTTTGGTGGGTTTTTTTAATGCTTGGGGATGTTCCATTGTATTTATTAGAATTTACCAGCGCAATAGTGAATACATACATCTAGATAAAGTTATTACTCTGTTTTGCTTTTATATGAAGCATTTTTTAAAGACACCTATATATTTTTGTTGTATTTTTTCTCAGCAACCAGTTGGTAGTCCCACGGAGAAGCGGCGATCCTTCACTCCACAATTCATGAAAAACCTTCACACAGACTGACATCTCTCCGTTAAAGAACCTCTCCAGCTACCCAGGTGAAGGGTCACCCGACCCTGACCCTCCAACCAACCGGACAGCGACCCCAGGAGAGCGAGACAAGGTGAGCTTGCAGTTCTTCAAAACACTTTGAGACGTTGAGGGCGCTGTCATGTAGAGGGCCATTCCACTCACCTCGGTGATGTCTGCTCAGAGGGATTCATGGGACGGTGCTGTTGGTCCCAATTGTTACCAGTCGAAGGTTCTTCTTAAGAAATCAGGCGCGCTGACATCAGTGTGAATACTCGCTTCTTTATCCTGTTATTTTGGGAAGCTGTGTGTGACTGGGGTGGCCCTTTAATGTGGTTTCCTTCATGCACCTGCACCTATATTTGACAGAGTTTTCTGTTGGAGTTCCAGACGCTGATCACATTTTAAAAACCTCACTATCAAGATTTCTTGCAGCTGATGAACCTGTTCTTCTCGAGGTTGGAAGACGACATAACAATGCGACGTTGATGAACTGTCCCATGATTATTTAACTTTATCGGTTGTTGTGAACTTCACTACATAAAAAGGATTTGAACCGCAAATCAGAGTATGAAAACTGAAGTAGTGAAGTTAAGGGATTCCTCGTGAAAATTATTTGACAGGCTTGAAATTCAAATGGCAGCTCTAGCAGAAGGCTCAAATTTGCTAAGCACATGAAGCACTTGCCCGGCAGAAACGGGTGACCTGGCAAATAGCAGTGTAATGCTATAGCAAGGATGACTGGTTCCCTGCTCAACTGCTCAGCAGATGCCTTTGCTGAGCATTGTTTTTTTTCGCAAATCAGCTCTATGGCCCTTTTCGGCTCAATCGGTTATTAATTGGGCTCAATCGGTTATTCATTTGAACGAGGGCTTTCACGCGGAGCTTCAAAACAAGTAGGCAGAGCCTCAGGCCGTATCCGAATCGGTGGCTACAGCTATGGCTATATGACTGTTGCTAAGGGTGGTGGAAAGGACATACTATACTGCAACACATGATGACGTCTTGGAAATCTAGCCGTAGCGGTAGTAGCCGTAGTGGCCAACTCGGTCAGGGTCCTAGGTCAGAGCAGAGCTCAGAGCTGGGGTTTTGAAAAGGGTGTCTTTAAAGCACCAACTTGGGAAGCTCCCACACCATATCATAATGTTAGGCTGCATTCTTATTCCAATGTGATTTGGTTTCTGGGAAGCTGTTTATAAATTCCAGCAATGTAAAGCCTGCTGTGTTTGTTCATTTTGAAAAACCCTTGGGGCATTCTCTAGCAACACTGTGATGATGGCCCCAACTGTAGTTGGGCATGCCCCAACTGTAGTTTGGCAGGTCCCAACTGTAGTTGGGCAGGCTCCACTTGTAGATGGGCAGGTCCCGACTGTAGTTTGTGGTCCCAACTGTAGTTGGACATGTCCCAGCTGTAGTTTGGCATGCCCAAGTTGGCCATGTCCGGGACAGATGGAATGCAGAAGGTAATGGGTTGAATGCCCACCTGAGTTGCCTGTTGATTCAGAGCTGAGCATGCAGTATTTTATAGGTATACAATAAAAGGCAAAACTGAAACTTCAGTATTGATTTTGCCGATCTCAACAATTACACCGTAGCTTGTGCAATACGTTCAATGGAAATCAGGTATCGTTATGGTTGTGTTAGATGATGAGGCAAGAGCTAATGCCTGCTAGAAATACAACCTGTAGTTGTGCTATATTTTATTTTAAAGTTTATACCCTTGGCTGATAGGGATGTAGAGATGTAAGGCAATTGTCCCGGGTCACCGCCTTGGTGCACCTTGAATTGCACCAGGACAAATCTAAATGGTCCTTTCCTAGAGGTGCCGTTTACTAAGAAAACAACTGCCTTTCTCTAAAGAACAAAGTTTCAGGCCTGTGTACTTAACAAAGGTTATTTCTCAGACCTGGAATTTCATCCTTTTTTCTTTCTTTCTTTTTATTTTGCAAAGGGCACTTTCATTGGAAATGTTTTAATGTCTACGGGGAACTTTTGATGGGGCACCAAGGCCAAGACCAGGGGCTCCACGGCATCCGTGTAATTCCAGGCCTGATTTTGCTTGAGGAAAATAATATTAAACTAATGAAGAACATTTATAATGCGCACAATTTCGCAAAATGCTCATGTTATGGTGCATACAAATAGACAAACAAGATGCAATCATGTGATTCACCAATGGAAAATCACAATATTTTATACATGGAAAATGTTCTTGGCCTACATTTTAATGGTAAAACACTTAAATGTGGTGCAAAATCTAATATAGTGATAAGGTTGCCTTAAGCTAGTGGGTGAAATAGAGGTAGAAAAAAGTATGATAGAAATTGGCAAGTCATAATAATTGTAGGGGTTGGCCTCAAGGTTTTTTCTTTCCCACTGAAAGTATTTTTTATTCTGATAAGTTTCTGAAGAATGTTGACGATCTTGTCAAGATCTATCAGTTCTGTGAACTTTGTATACATGTAGATAAATAAATCAACACAAAAATGTACTGATCAAGGAATAAAGAAATATCTTTTGATTGCAAAATACATGTACCCGATTTTGGTGTGTAAAGTTTGTGGAATCCCGTCTTGCAAAGAACTGTGTAGTGGATTCAGTTTCCAAACTGCATGGTGTTTATGTTAACTACCAGTAGATCTTCCTGTTGCTACATAACAGCTGTGTGGTTTTGTTGTTGTTGTTACTAAGTGAGGTTTGCGGTAACACCATGTGAAAATCTCTTTTGATTAGAGCATACTGATCGAAAGGTTGAGTCGTTAACCACCAGTTCTTTTCAGAACCTACACTACTCAAGATGGTCAGAGCATACTGATCGAAACGTTGAGTCTTTAACCACCGGTTCTTTTCAGAACCCACACGACTCAAAGAGATTTTCACATGGTGTTACCACAAACCTCACTTAGTTATACTTCCTCCATGCAAAGTTTCAAATCCTACTTTAGTTGTTGTTGTTTTTTCTTTTTTCTACTGGCTGGTGGTTTGAATGTCATGGGTAGCCTGTAGTGCAAACCAAAATAAACAATGCTGAATGTTTGTAATTACAAGGCTACTTTGGGAAACTGGTAGTTCAAAAAACTGGGGAAAAAAAGAAGGCACCTTCTCCAAAAAAAATACCATGGGGATTTCGAAATTGTTGTTGTTTTTGCTGTTAAGTCCTCCTACTCTTGGTTACATTTTCCAGTGAGTTGTCCAACCATTTGCAAACCATTCAACAGCACAGGTTTTGTATGGTGGCACAACTGTGCACAGAACTAACTACATTGTACACGTACGTGGAGTACTGTGCAGATGCGTTCACCGCGCGGTACCATAATTACAGGCTGGCATCGTGTTGGATCATTCTAAATCACAGTGAAGGATAATGGATGTCCAGGAGGGTGAAGGAAGGAAAATGATCCCATCGTTTATTGGTGACAGCCAAGTAGGTTTCTTCTTCTTCGAGAGGAGGTGGATGTTTTTGTCTTTACTTGATTGTCATAATCAGTTTGATTAGAGTGATTGATTCCGACAGGCCCAAGGTAGAAAGCCAAGCCACTATGCCCCCCCCCCAAATAATCACTTGCCATGTCGTCGAGTGGGAGGCCAAAGTCCGCAGAAGGTGCGTTACCATGGCAACGCCATTGCCGATTCTTGTGAGGTACAGATGTTGCTGGTGAAATGGCTGGGGTTAGGGAAAGAAAGGAGGATTTTCTTTTACAATTTAGATGTATATCCTTTTTCTTAAATTAATGATCACCCGGAATGTTCAGATGTGCTCTATGAGCTCTTCTCATTAAGGATAGTTCTGAATAATTGCTTCTCATCACTCAGGAGTAAATGGGTATTTTGTGATTGGTAATCTTTTCCACTGAGTTGGTGATGGTGCTGCATATTCCTCAGGAGTATAAAGATGGTTTCAGGAATGCTTAGGGCCTGATGAACTGGGTTATACTATTAAGGAAGGCACTTTTAGAGTCATACTTGGCTTGAAAATGTGCCTAAAAAAATTCATAATATTAGTATTATTATTGGGCTTTGTATCTTTGGGGAAAGGCGCTTTATCAAATAATTTGTTTTTATGATTATGATTATTATTTATTGTTGTAAATGTAAGTAAAAAATACTGATAAAAAGATCTGAAGATGTTTTTATTTGAAAGCATCGGGGCATACGTGACCAAAATGTTCCTATTTAACATTGGGACTCTTTACTGTCATTCAGTCACGTCTCACATGTTTATTAGAAAAAGAAAAAAAAAGAAGAAAAAAAAAGACCTTTCTCCAAATCAAAGCACTCCCCTCAATTTGTCAGGAATCAACCTTGGGCCAGCAAACACTGTTCCCCCGTCATTGAAAGAGACTTTCTTTCCGTGTTTTCCCTTCTTAATGACCAGTTTCCGTTTCGTTGTGTTGACACTCTACCCTGCCATCAATTTGCTTAATTTGCCTGTGCAAATTACCCTTCTGCACCCCCCCCACCCCTAAAAAAAATGGAGAAGAAAGTGGCGCCGTTTCCCCCCTCGTGACACCGTGTGGCTGTGCTTTGCAGTCGCAACATGAGTACCCACTGTGGAGAATATTTAACGCGGCAGTCTGTGCGTCGCCAGGAGGGTTTGCTGCAGTTCATCAGGGATTCACGCAGCGAGAGACATTTCCTTTAATCATTAACCACGTGGCTACTCTCTACAGATCAAGGTCTCGATTATGGGGAGGCATGTGGGGGGCAGGCCTTCTGTGATATCTAGTGGTTTTGGGAAGGCACCAATTTGGTGGTTTAAAATGGGCACCACTTTGGGGTGTCTATTTTTAGCATCATGTCGTGTCCCAATGTTCCGATCGTGAAGCACTCTACAGCATTTTGTGGAAGCCACCCACCACAATACCCGAAAGAAGCTGCTCGATGTGAGTGTGAAAAGAAAAGTGTTTCAAGAACTTCTTCCCGTACCTGATTTTCTTTGAATTGGTGTATAACTATAAGGCGAGCAGTTTTCTTTGGTGCGTTTGGTTTTTGCAGCACACCGCTGGCTTTAATTTCTTTGAATCAAGATAAGGTACAACATAATCGTTGATATCAATTGCAGAAATGTGGGGATTTGTGAGTCAAGCTACGGGGTACAAAATGACAAGGCTGTCGAAGGAAATGTCATTTCTGACATGCACATGATTCTGCCTCTGGGTTTTTTCCGAACTAAATGTCTCGATATGGATAGAGTTATGTTCACTGGCTCCAGCAGCTAGAACGGCAGCAACATGAATAGCTGAAATTCAGCCTCAAGTGAAGACTATGCCCTCTTTCACATTAAATATACGGTTTGGGGTTTTGAATCCTTGCAACTTGTCAGAAAACATTATTCGCTGATTAGATCGCCCAATGAAGAAAATCGAAATATGACAGTTTTCACTGTTTACTTTGTCCAATCAACATCGAGAGCACGAAGGTGGTCGGGGCATGGTGAGGCCGAGTTAAAGTCCAACCATACAAGACAAGCAGAGAACTGGCAAGATTAATCTGGAGCATCTTTTACTCTGAATTGTTGGCTCTAGGCTCATCTCTTCTGTCCATCGGTCAGAGCAGCCTCTTTAGTCTATCACGGCAACATAACTCAGAGGCTCTCTTCGGTAGAAACATCCAAATACTCCGTTACATCAGACCAGCGTCACGCCGGTTTGACACCAGCTAGTAGGCCTTACCCGTGTTATATTAGAAACCATTCACAATCTCCCAATACACACATCATGTCGAAAGCATATTTTTCCCATGTGCTAGTTTAATTTCTCTTCTTCTGTCATCTAATTTTATAATTCCAGCGCTTCCACCGCTTTGCCGATCAATGAAATAGTTTAACATCTCCCGGCAAGCTGATAATGCACTTTAGGCTTTGCTTGTTTTAGGGCTTTTTTCCTGACGTCTTCGTCAGTTCCCTTGGCATCGGATGCACTCTTTCTCCGGCGACACCTCTCACCTTCACGGCATCCCCCAGCCTCTTTTGTCCGCAAATCGTCCAAGCCTCCACCATTGCAGTCCATTATGACCCAGATGGACTCTTTGCACATGACTTAACCTGCCCATCCCAAATCACTCGTCTCCTCAGTGTGTGTGTATAAGGATATTATGACCACAACTCTTTAAAAGATGGATGACATCTTTAAGTCATCTTGGTTTGCTCATTGACATCAACAACCTGTCAATCATTAACCGTGCATCCTACACTGCTAGGGCCCTGCCTCTGGCGTTCTAATGGTTTGTTGTTTTTGCACTATAGCCGGTCCCTAAAAAACAAAGTATTAGGCCTACATGTAAATGTGTTTTTTGTGTTTTTGTCTCTTGTTTGTTTGTTTGTTTGTTTGTTTGTTTGTTTGTTGGGGTTTTATTTTGTTGGGGTGTTTGTTTGTTCGGTTGGTTGGTTGGTTTGTTGGTTGTTTTTATTATAGGCCAAATTGACAATAAGTATACTCTAAAAGTCACTCCCGTGAAAGTTTCAGTTGAATGCGATGTCTACTCATTGAGGAAACAAGCAAACAATTGGTCACGTTATTTCCACCAAGAACGTCGAGACCATCCACGTTTAGCGAGGGTGACGCGCGTGTACCAACCGCATCTTCGGCCGCAGCATTCACAAAGGACACGTGGGAATATGAACCTCCAAACTTGCCTTGAGTTGAGTTTTGGAGATATTGATTTTTCGACATACTTTTTTTGATATCTAGAGGGCATTTCAGACAAAATAATTTTACAGGGTGCTTATCATCCTTTCTATCTTTAACATTTTGGAAAGAGTACACATTTTTTTCTGGGTCATTACCAAATGACCCTACCTTTAAAAGTAGGGTATACTTTTGGTAACTTTCAAAGGCCTGGGCCTCACTTGGTGTTTCCTAACGTTTGCATAAAATAACAAATCTTCGAGAACTTGTGTTCAATTGGTCATCGCAAGTTGCAAGAAAATAATGAAGATTCAAATTTGGGGTGAAAATAACCTCTTTCTCTAAAGCTACATTGCTTCAATGTTTTATAATATCAACAGTTCTCCAGTGCACATAGTACCAAGCAAATTGTTATGGTCTTTTTGTGGAGTATTTAGCAAAAGTAGGCCCCTACACCCTACAACATTATGTTCGTGGTCATGTCTTGTAGCATGTTGACCTATTATAGTTGTAGCTCATGAAATCATGTGTTTACAAAGTATACACATAATTAGAAGAAAACAGGACCCTCGTTATGATATCCTTTTCAGATTGTAGCACTCTGTATTTTTGAAATGAAGAGGAGCGTATCAGGTGCGCCCTCAGTGTCCGCAGAAAATAAGTTCTGCGTTGATTTGCATATTTCTACAAGACACATTAAAAGTGTGCTTGACCATTGTGCTGCCCGCGCACGGGGATGTTTTAAAAATATCCCTTCACTAAAAAAATAGTTCAAAAGTTTTCTTCCAGAAATTTCTTTCCAGTTGCGTCTGGTTGTTTAATTAGTACACTAAAATCATGTTGGTTCATTTAAAGTGTAAGTAAAGGTTTGAAACATTATTAGGATGAATTCTTCTAGTTAAAAAGTAAGAAACAGCGCATTAATTTGGTGGAGGTAACTAGGCTGGCTCTCTGTTCTCGCAAAAGGTTTTTGGCCGGTAGATTTAACCTCTGAACTTTTCTGACATTTCTCTCGATTTTTGCGTGGAGTTTTGCTCTGACAATGCTCATAAGGACCACCACGCAAGATGGCTACCATTCAGGAACCCCCTAGACCCCTGGTGAGTACTTTTGCATTGAGCTTGTCAAGAGAAAAAGGTGTTCTTTAGGAGCTGAGGTTATTAGTGTGCTTTGCATATTTTCATGGGCTTGTGTGAACTTTTGACCTTGCTGTATTTATACACAATGCCATGTGAAGACACCATTATTACTAGCTTGCACTATGTACAGTAAGTGTGGGTAGTTTTGCAGACATTGGGCTATTTTGTTGTAGCTTAACCACAAATGTTTTAGAAAAGGTTGTCAGTATGCATCATGTGTGCATTTGTTGTTTTCTGTTATCAACAATTTAGTAAGGTTTTTCTACTTCTAGTGGGAGAGTTTATTGACCATGTTTACAAACAAAAAGAATAGTACTTAGCCAGCAGAAGGACATTTCCTGGCCAACAAAATTACTACCACTGGTCACAAGGGAAACTTTACATTTTGTGTCATAATTTCTAAGTAAATTCAGGAATTATAAAAAATAACTGCTGTACAAGTTTTGAGTTAGATATGTCCCCTTTCTTCATATCAACATTTGACAGATAATGCAATCTCCATTATAAGATTTAATATTTCTGGGCTGTGTACAAATTGTGCCAGCAGGAAGACCAGGCTATGTGCATGATGTCACTGGTGAACTGTACAGGAATCAAGTATAGGAGGCTTTTTCTAATTTCTAATTGTAAATCTGACTGACATCAATGCTTGTTCCTTCGCTGTCAGCACCCCCCCCCCCCAGCAATAGCTTTGCATGGGTCAGGTCAATTTAGTACATTGATAGAAGTGTGTCATCTATGGTTCAAATCAGAAGCTAGAAATGAATTGTTTTTGTTTGCTTTAGGGTTCTTCTCATTGAGTGGAATCGATCATTGCTTGCAACATGTACGTATTACTGGCCACGTATTATTGCTCCAGAGTATCGCAGTCTGTAAGTCATTGTGAATCATGTGTGAAGAATAATAGTCTCAACACTGCTGCTACGGGGAATTACACGGAGGTCACAGAGGCCGTGGCCTCAGTTGCCCCTGGTTTTGGCCTTAGTGCCCCCTTCAATGGACTTTAAGATTTTCCCATGCCCTTTGCAAAATGAAAATGACCTTGCCCTCTCAAAGATGAAATTCCAGGCATGTGTGCTGTCGTACATTTATTTTATGTGAAAGTGAAAGGGATGGGACATGATGCAGTGATGATGTGAGCTTGTGGTACTTTTAAACCAAGGCTAGTCAGTAGAACAGCATCATCATTATCTGTTGGCACATGTTAAGATAAATAATCAAGTTCTTTAGTTCATGGAGTAATTAGTTAGAGCTGATTGAGTGATGCTTATTATAACCCAAGAATAATTCCGTGGAATGTGTCTTGATTGTTAATTCCTAGTCTAATGACAGGTTCCAACAAACACTTTCTAATATACAAGCCGCAATTGAATGTCAAGTCAAAAGTGTTTTCTACATGTGCGTTTTGCCTACATTGGCCTAGCATTGTTTCATTACAGCTAGAAGGTACATGATGCAGAAAGCATATGGTGTTAAGGGAGCAGTTCCAGTGAGAAGTTTATTGAGGCCAGCAGTCAGGCCTGATAATTCAAGGCGGCAATGGAGGCAATTGCCTCTGTTGCCCCTGTTCACTGCCTCGGTGCTCCTTGAATGCAGGCGTTGCACTAATTTTGCTACTGTTTTTTATTTTTTAATTTTATTTATTTATTTTTTTTGGGGGGTTGCTGCCCTACCATTCCCCCTTTCCCCACCCCCCATAAAAAACCCATTATGCTCCGGTTGTTGACTTGGAGGGTTTGACCATTGGTTGGTATTAACCATTAATGTAATGAGTTAAACACAAACCAGACTACAGTGCTGACCTAGTTGGTTAACTGGTGCTGATGAAAGTGTTTACCCACTCGTGTTGGTTTGATCATGGAGTTTGATGAACTTGTGTGAAGTCTAGGTGTTGACGTGTACTGAGTACCCATTCTAAATATTTAAATGGAAGTTAATTTCATGACTATGGAACTAGATAAAAGTTAATGTCACACTGTTTTTATTTGAGTACATAATAGGTAGTTTGTACTTTGCTAGGGCATTTCCTGGCATACAATACAAAGTTGTGTAGACTACGTGACCTGTGACATCATTTGTTTACAACACAGCCACAGAGCCCGGACTTCCTGCAGGCACAATTTGTACAAAGCCCACTGGAAGAACACATAAAATCTCATGATTGTTTCATGGAGACTGCACTGAGTGGTATCAGCTGTTGGTATGAAGAAAGGGGACCCATTTCAAACATTATTCAGCTCTCAGTATTTTCACAACTGTTGAATTTATGTATGAATAATGACACACATTTTAAATTTCCCTTATGAGACCAGTGTAGTGTCTTGCCTGCAAGAAACGCCCTGGAATGTACAAGGTCACTCTTTGTTTTAACAAAGGTTACATGGTCTATTCAATTTACATAGGAAAGTTGTGAGCTGTAATATCAATTTATGTATTTTTTACAAAAGATTTATAAGACAAAGTAGGAATAATCTACTTGTAGTGTTTGATGTCCAACCATTCACAAAGACCCCCTTACCGTTAGGAGGGGACATAACCAATAGGGCAATGCCCAAATTCCCAATATGGGCATCACATCACACTGATGACGTCAGAACATCAGAACTGTCATACAAGAAAACCAAATTGAGGAAGCAATCGTGCAGAAAGCAGAAAACTGTGGGTTTCGACGCCAGTAAAAACAAACAAACCATGATATTGTATGGTATGTTAAGGCCGCAGCCTCTCGTAATGAGATATTAAATCACAAAAGTGCAACCTCACCACAGCTCTATCTCGAAAAAAAAAATTATAACTTAAAAAAAACAAGAGAGAGAGAACAAAAAGCCACACAAGTGACGGGCAATATTTGGCAACTCTGTCGTGTGTATACTTTATGTGATGGATGGTTTATTTGTATGAGTTTACAGGGGTTATCGATCAGGTACAAGTGAAGTGTTTACCCGTCAAAGAACGTGACCCTAGCCTGGCCCCGGTTTTCCTTATTTTCCTTTTCTTTCTCACCACCCAACCGTCGCAACGGACACATACAGACTTTTTTTTTTTGTAGGCAATAATTAGGCTCAGCTATAATTTCGCTGTTATTAATGGGTCTGAAAACGTATAAGCGCGTGTAGGACTATGCGTGTGTGTTTGAACGGCGTTAACTTTACCAAAGGTCACTTTGTGGTATTGTTTCGCGCCTTTTTTTTCAAAACCAAGTGTGAAGTGTCGAAACGAAAAACCAACAAAGGTAACCGTTTGTGTACAATTTATGATGTACGCGTGTTGAGTGTAGTCTCTGGTCTGTTGCTTGTTGACGGTTTTATGGTCGTTGTTCAATAGTAGAATGTAGTGTTGCGTCTTGTGTAATTTATTTGAGCGCGACTCGGAAGCCTATAACGAATGACATTTAGCAATTTACAAGCTGGTTTGTAAGTAACGAACGAAAGAGTGTACAATAAATTACTTCTCCAAATTCTGGTTTATGTTATTAGAAAATGGCGTGTGCGATTATATTTGTATGATCGGCTGTTTTATTTGACCGAATCTTGATTCGTGTAATTTTCTATTGGTTATTATAAAGCATGTTAAAGATAAACTGATTTAGGAGAAAAAAAAGTTTGTAACAGCAAACTCACTATCTTGTTGTTTTATTTTGGCTTAACATGCCTATTTGTTAAAAAAATTTGTAGTTTGGAAAAAGGTTGGTGTTTTGGAATTTCTGCGTGTACCATGATTTTTAATCACAGGCCTAGGCCCTATTTGTACTTCTTGGCTTGAGTTCCGTTTGACGGTTTTCACAGGGCTCGCCTGACTTTAGTTTTGCTGGTTGTCTGTTTCGTTCGCATGTCACCGGAGGGCATATGGACCTATGTCCGAATGAATGTTTTTCTCGAAGTTCATATCTCATGGACGGCTTGTCTTTAACATTTCAAAATTCGTTTCTTTGTTGAATCGCATCGGCAGACAACGTAATGATAAATTGCAGTGTACATGCACAACACTGTTCTTTTCTGGTTATAGCCGCGACATAATTATTGGACAACGCCCTCTAGTGTTGCTTTAGTTTGCCGATAGGTGTCCACTGAGCATTGTTTGGATGTGGTGTCTGCTATGCTTAACTGCGCGAAATCTTCTTTAAATTTGGACCATTATTTTTACGATGTGAACATTCTTACATGTCGATTTTTCTCGAACATTTATGTACAGCAATGACGTCAAAACATTATTGTAAGAGCTTGGTTTGTTTTCATGCTTTTAGATAATTGAATCCTCACTGCGAGGCAACTGATCCCTTTTGTTCGTGGAATATTTTAATGTAATGATGGATCAAAATAAATCAAGAAGGGATAGTGGTTTGAAGTTCGAAATTCGACATTCTGCCCAGAGAAGGAATTCTCATTGTTAGTAGGTGTAGGAGTGAGACCCATTTTATATTCCCTCAATTGTGTTAACCCCAAATGTGGCGGTAACCTTAATGAAAGGACATGTGGTGAAAATAAAATTGATCGCTCGGATCCAGAGTGCTAGTAAATTACTACACAAACGCTTGTACAAAGTGCATACAATAAATTGGCCCATGGACGCTCGATTAATGAACCGCCGAACCAAATCCATCATAGTTGGCTGGGTAAAGGTCTGGCTTTCAACAAAGAGTACGTTGTAAGCTGTATTAATATATTATATTTATTGAGTTGTTGCCCATGTTGCTCTCCTCGTGTTTTATCTGGATTTAATGCCATTGTCAATGCCGCCTGTGTGGCATGAAGGATTTATGACAGGCGTCGTCTTGATGCTATTGTGCCATTGTATCCATACGCCAGGTACATAAATTATACAGGGCGAAGTAAGGAAGGGTCGGTGTTTTTTCCTTGCTCTCTCTCTCTCATATCTTTGATGTCGTGTGAACGGACGCTGAAGTCAAAAGCAAAACATTATTTATTGCCCCCGCAGCGAGTGTTACCTGCTTACGACGTGTGCATCAGACATGTGATGACGTCATGTTGCTGGTGTATGTGTATGTGTTTTGTATTATCTTGTTATTATCATGTTATCACCTCCACCCTCACCCCCAATCCCCCACCCTCAGCTCCCCATCCCCCAACCCCCGCCCGAGCTCACCCCAACCCCACTGTCACACCTACTCTCAACCCTAACCTAAACTCCCACTCTCACCCCAAACCCCCACTCAGCATCAAATTCCACATGTTCGGGAAAGAGCGTATATCCAATCCAATCCAATACTTCCAATCCAGCTGGTCCTGGGCGAGTCCCCAACCAGCGGAAAGCTTCGGTCCCAACGCAAAAGGCTGGAAGTGATGAAATTTGCAGTATGGTAATTTTCTTATGATTTGAGCCAAAATGACCAGTTTTGTTGTGGACATATTTTAAGGCATTACTGTTTTCGCATGATGAATGGCCTATGGCCTGCTAGTGCTACCAGACTTAAACCAATGACTCAGAGCTCACTGAAATGTTTTTTTATTTAAATCTGTAAATTAATCACCTTAGCTGTACCTCATATTTCATAATATGCAATGCCAGACGTAGCATGTAATGAAGAAAAAACATTACCCCTAACTACGTCCCGGATTTTTGTATTCATTTATTTATTTATTATTTTTTTTACACCACGCGTGTCTACAATGATATACGGGGACCAGACACTTTATTCGGCAGTGGCTCGCTCCGGGACCTCCGTGTGACACGACGTGTCCAGCCGCGATGATTAATGTCTTTTCGGACAATCGGAGCGGGGTCACCTCGCCTTTGACAAGCCAGATCAATGTTTGAGAGCAGTCGGGACAATCAATGTTTGAGGGCAGTCGGGACATTCTGTGTTGTCTTGTGGCTAGTATAGTCTCTTCCAAAAATGTTTCCCCCCTCAAGCTATATAAGAAGAATACGCACATGAGGAGAGTGTCCTTAGTGATTGGATTCTTCCCCAAACCGCCATCTGTGATTATACACCGAGGAAGAAAACAAACCCATGGATTATTTTTTAGTACAATCATGGAGGTAGAACTACCTCCACGGTACAATAATATGATCCTTGGTCTATAGGTACAATGTGCAAGCGGTTGCTCTCCGTCGTCAATAGCACCTGGGCCATATTTCACAGACCTGCTTAAGCACAAAAAGTAGCCAAACTCATTAAAATTGAGCTTACCAGAATAAGGTTACCAGCCAAAATACCATGTTACATCATGGAGGAAGGCCTGCCTCCGTGGTTACATATACCATATTTGACTGGTATCTTGCTTTTATTTGCTTGGCAGAATTGTTAAGTAATTTTTTCCCTGCTTAAGCAGCTCTATGAAAATGGCCCCGTGCCTAGACGGGATCTATGGTGCTTCTTGTGGGGGGTCATGTGAGTTCAGACGATTGCTCTATATAATAATACAATAATACATATCATCTTACATTGTCGCTATGTCATTAAGTCTTTATTTTGGTGGGGTGCTTTCCCCATTGCGCAGCGAACCTGTGCCCTTGTTGGTCTGACCTATTTAGATGCTCAGGGATAGGTCACATAACCTAAAGCTTGTTTACAAAGAGAAGGGGGTAACCTTTCATATTTTAAGGCATTTACTGGAAGGCGATGTACCACAATCCCACATTATTTCTACGGGTATCATATTAACGGTAAAATGTTAACTTATTTAGGTACACCACATTCCTTGTGTTGTTGCACTGCGGTGCCAAACTGTAGCTAAATCGATCCAAGGCCGGCTCGAACGCGATCCAGCCCGTGCCTTGTTGGGCCTCCGTCCCTTGTAATGACCGGCAATCTCAACCTAATCACCGCGTGTGTGTATGTGTGTATCTCCGGCACATCGGCCCACCGGCGGTATGTAAGGGCAGGGGGGCAACCCGATCCGCTGGCCGATAATCCCCGCAAGGCAAGGGCAACCTCGGCCAGGAAGGACGTCGCGATAAGCAGACACTCGGAATGTTCCTTTTCGAGTACCACGAGTTCTGGGATGATGCTAGTCTCAATTCCAAAGACCTTGATAGGTTTTTCCATAGTTTCTGGGGTTTTTTTCTTCTAAAACTGCCAAGCCAGAAACGCGAGATAAAATAAAGCGATTCCGTTGCAAAGGATTGTGGTTCAAAAGTCTGCCCTCTGTTGACGAATCACAATTCAAGTACGATATGTAAACATCCTGAAACAAGACTAAAACGGTATGGCTTGTATGCTGGGTTCACACTCGATGATAACCTCTTTCCACTCGAAATGGTTTCCTCTCGAAATGGTTTCGAAGTGTTGGGTATTGTATCACAGTTTAGTCGGTCTCCTTATCTTCTTTATTGCAGGAATTCCTGAAAATGCAGGACAGGTGTTCCGCTTCCACTGCCGTCCCTCGTCTCTCCTAGTACCGGTCCATGAGCTACGTGAAAACACGACAGCTCTTTTGGCTTTCAAATAATCAGAGTGGTATTTCGTCGAGATCAAATGCAAATTAAAAAGAACCACATTCATGCTTGATTAGGCAATGATGCTGCACTTCACAACAATGACCTTGTGCATTACGTACATCACAGTTACCGGGGCATTTTTTGGGCAGGCAAACTTCCTTGTCGTTTAAATCATAATTTTACAGTAGTGCTGATTTGCAGTGGTTTGCTATTAATGTGATCAGCAGGGAGACAGCGCCAGTTTGTTAAGAATTGAATTTTGGGAATCGTACTTGGTGTATGGTACATGGTAGGTTGTCCTCCCGGAAGACTTCCGCAAGGGATCTTGGCAAGGAGGTCAGGGAAGTGTTGTCCAAACTGCGAGTTGCGCACTTATGCTGGTTAACTTACGGCAGCTATGACTGTCATTTGTTGAGACTTGGAGTTTCTGGAGATTGTTGTAAATTATTCCATAATTTCATCGCTCTTGTGGAATGCAGTTATTGTTGTTACCCTTTATTAACCTGTGTGGTACTAAAATATGTCAAGGCTCGCCTTTGATTAGGCCTATGATTGAACATCTTTAATTTGGTTAAGTTGAGTATGTTGTTGTTCTCTCTGTACAGTATCCTATACACCGCTTTTAATCGTAAGTTGAAAGGGAGGGGGATTGACATTTTGTAATATTTCGCGTCCTGACTCCGATAACACAGATCTTCAAATCTTCAAATCTTCAAATCACGTCGCTGAAATATTGCGCTGATATCAAATTTATGATGAAGAGATTATTCTCTGACAATATGCGGATCTTCAAAACACGAAGCTCATTCTGCCCCGTATCCAATTATTGACCCTTTGTTTTGTTTCCAATGGCGCTACCAAGGCATTTCTGTAATATAAACTTAGCAAATGCACACTACACAATGCGAAGTCCTGAATACGAGTCCATATTATAGGCACTATTCGTAACAGACAGTTGAAGTCATGACAAAACAGGACAATATAAAGCAGCACGTTCTACACGTTGCGCGCATAATAAAAAACATTGAACTAGTTGGACCCTTTAGTGTCATTTACAGTCAAACATTCTCATAACGTGCGAGTTTACTTATTGGGTAGTTTAATTGAAACTCTACTAAAAATCATCGTTCGTGCAGAATGTGTTTAATTTAAACGATCATATTTTGCAACTCATGTTCAAAAGTGGAAGAAAGAAACAAAAAACATCGCGCCGCCATTTTACTTGCAATGTTGACATTTTAAGATGAGGTCATCATTTTGTCAATATGCAATATTTAAGGTTCCAGTATAGAGTGCCGCATTTCATGTAGACCAACCCCCATGATAATGATATCTTGCAGTTGCCTAATTTGTATAATTACTCCAATTTTCACTGCGATGTTGTGTCGGTACTCTATTGTACCGACATCACAACCCTGCGCAAGGCAGCCGTGTCTCTGAGAGAGCGAGCTCGTGTTCCGTGAACTTTAGGGACGATGGCAGGCACAACATTAATAGTACATTCTGTAATGGCCTCCTACTCAAATTTCATGCAAGACAGCAGTTTTCTTCAGTTCCCGTCATGCCATGCCCTTCGAAAAACATCATTTGGGCTTTATACGCGGACAACATAAGTCCGCCGGCGGGTAAACGATCTTTCGCTCCCTCCTTCACACACACACACTAAATCTCTTCGGTGGTGGTGATGTTGGTGTGAGAGCGCGCGGGGGTAAACTTTCTCTCTCTTGTTGGTGTTGTTCAGAAAAAGGCTATACCGTCAGCTTGAGCTAGGGCCCGGTAGGCCTAAGTAAACACGCGGTGGTGGTACAGAGCGCGGGGCCAACTGGTCCTATTCATCGGGGGATTTCGGGCCCTGCCGCCCCGGGTGTTGACGGGGGCTGTCGCTCGCTGCTGAAAAGATGTGAATTTGTTCCGAGAACAAAGACATGGTAATTATGCAAACGGGGGTTTCACAGCTCTCTTTGATCGTGTTTTCGATCTTCCTCGTGGTGTGATTGAAGCACGTTTTGGAGGTGATCTTTCTGATGGAAGCACTTTGTCATAAAAACCCATTTTTACCTTTCAAGGATCAACTGATTTTCGTAATAACGAGGAAAGAAAGCCCATGGAAAGAACCTGAATCATTATTTGACACATGAACGAAACATATATCATGCAGTCTGTGCTGCATTGGGCTGTGCGTGCACCTCTATCATATTATGAGTCATTGTTGTTGCCAAAAGCAATTGTTTCAATTTTGAAACTACGAAATTGTACCACAGAAAGCAAAATATAAGCAGCTTTCTGAGAGAACGACCTTCGATCTACGTCAAACTTTTCAAGATTTTCCAGCTGATTATAGTTCATCTCTTGTATCCGGTCTTGGTCCTGACACCAACTACCCCCCCCCCTCTAAAAAAACACAAAACGCGCCGCTGTACACCAGTCTGTTTTCTAGGCCATTGGGCTCAAACAAATACCACACACACAGGCATAAAGCATGGAGGGAGCTATTTCCTTCCCCTGGTCAAAGTACCTAGAAGTTTGAAGCTAAAAAAAGAGACATCTCTATGTTTGGAGAACTTAGGAGAAATTCCCTACAATAGATGGTTCCCCATGACTGCCGTATAGATCGATCCATGATCCAACACTAACAGACAGACTGGCACTGTCAAGTTCCATCTTGCCTCTGCGGAAAGCGCTATGTAAAATAACCCCATCTCTACTTCCATGCCCCATCGGCCTCTCCCTTTTTTTGCTACATCCCAATCCACATCATACGTGATTTCGGGGGGGGGGGGATGGGGGAGATACAAGCCCTCAGACTTTCCCAGTCTAATTACTATTCCCATTGCCTGTAGGCACTTTACGCATGACTAAACCGTAACCTGTGTGCTTTTCCAATCAATGAAAAAAGCCACGATGTTTCACGACAAACGTTTTAATTATCAGGTATTAAGGCCGTGTAGTCAGGTCACTATAGGACGGAACATGGAGTAGGTAGTGGGTGTGTGTGTGGGTGGGGGTCAGTGGCGTAAACAGAGGGGAGCAGGGGCTGGATCAGAATAGGCCTACAGTTTTCCCACGAACAACGTGAAATTCTGCACAGGTGTACTCTAAAACCTCCATGGTCAGATGGGACAGAATTGACCCGGTTCCGGTCCA
>CM021535.1:4725436-4741584 GCA_010994315.2 Pisaster ochraceus
GTGCTATGTCTCCATAAAATGACAGCATTTCTGAACACGCTAGCTGCTTGTACACTAATCATAGAATGAATGCAAGCGATGCTCGTGAGTTATTGTAACCATACTGTATTCCAGCCATCCAAATAACTAAACAAATAAATTGATGTTGTATAAATAAATATTCAATTAATATTAATCTCCGCTAATCATGTACTGTTTCTAACATAACCACATTTTGGCACATGGCTGACACATTTGGAGTATTTCGTTTCGTGTGATATACAGCCAGTCGTAAAAGTGTAGCTTGAAACAGCCGTAGATTATCAATGATCAAAACATCACCCCTCAGACGGCGGGGAGGAGGTGTTCCAATTTTCACCCCCATCAAACACGACCTGGCAGGTCCCTTGTTCCCTCTTCACGGCTCCTGCTCGCAATTATTTTAAGCCCTTTTCCTTGTCCTCCCTCAGACAAAAGATGGGGCCTCTTTCAGTTCCTCTCCCCTCTCCCCCTCAATTCTTGTCAAAGAGAGGACCTATTACACCGCCCCCCCTCTCTCTCTGGCCGTCTTTTTGTTCCAGTCTCCCCTTGGAATACCCTCGGACGTGGACAGCAATATGCTTAGTATTTCCTTCTCTTCTGAATCTGATTGTCCACCCGACACACAAACCCCATCAACTTTGCCGCTTTCCTTGTCGGCCCTGCGAAGAAGGATTTAGATAGAAGGAAGAAAGATAGAGTATCCGGCGTTGAATAGTATCTACCCCCGGTTTTTCCCTAATGAAAATGAGACAGGGGTCAGGTCAACCCCAAGCGGCGCGATGATAAAGGGCGTGCCTTGTAGAAGTTCACTGACTTGCTCCTGACAAAGGTCTATGTACTTCGGCAGTGACCGACCGTGTGGAGCATGCACACACAATCAGCCTGCACATTGGGCTTTTCTGTAATGCTAATCTGGACCGAATGCGTATTGTTGGTACACACAGTAGCTCAACTACATCCCTCATATTAAATTCCGTAATTACTGTAAGAACCCCAACTAATTTGCAGCATAATTCTGCGTGCGTTTTCTGCACTGGGTCCAGACCTTCTGGTGTGTAGCATTTCTGCTTCGTGGTCTATTATATAACTGTCTTCAGTGTCATTGCTGTTATAATTTCCTGTGCGTAATTTTCATCCAGTTTAGAAGTCTTTCTTTGAATCACTCAGCCCAGATTGGAGTCTACATTTGGAGAGAAATCAAACCAGGCAGTGCATTCATGGAGGAGTTATGGCCTCGTTTTTAGTTAATGTCAAACACAGCACAATGACAAAATGAAAGTTGGCCTGTTCATGAGGGGTTGAAATTCGCTGCAGTTGGCTGTCAAATTATCCGTTTTTTAATAAGAGTGTGCAACACATCCATCTGGGATCCCTTGTGTTGATTTACACAATGACAAGCGATTTCATTTGCTGTGGGCATTACATGCAGACATCTGGGCAGAAGTGTCGTTTCGATTCTTGTCCAACAGCTGGATTTCAATTTAAATCTGCCCTCCATACAGTGTCATGTTCTGACCAGACCGTCTTGTCACTTTTCATATACGGAGCTAGGCACAACCACCTCAAATCATCATTATGGCTGGGGGGGGGGGCTGCTCGGTAAGAAGAGCGAACACCGACCAGCACAAGTGTATCCACCCATTCACCACCACCACACGCAAACAGACTCCACAACAAGAAAAGAAAAGCAATTTCGCTAACACGAAGTGACAGAGCTGTTCGCATTATCAAGATACATATCGAAATTTTGAAATGTGAATATAATGCGCATCAGTCACGTCGTGTTGAATTGCGCGCCGGTGAGCGGCGCGAACGACGCGGGGACGGAGGGTGGAGAAGGCTGGTGGGAATTATCTCGGTCGCAAGGCTGCAGGAACTTGGTCACATAAGCCGATTATTATTATATATATTTTTTTCAGTTAAAAAAAACCCCTCCTGTTTTAGCCTAAGACGAAATGTTATCTCTTGAAATCCGCTTATAGTATGTCAGCCTCGATCTGAGGTCTCGGGAGACGAGTGGTCTAATCCTCGATGTTTTGTTTCGAGTGTTTTTGGATTGTCCCACTCTATGCTTACACACTGTGTGGTGTAGCAGACGGCTGTTGTTAGTCACGAAACTTCGCTCGCTTATAGCTATTTCTATTGTGCGGCCAAGCCTACTATTTTTGTTTTCTTCTTGGGCTGCAATTCATTTTGATACCTCAGACTGGGCTTATTTGCAAGAAGCTGCACAAATACCAGCACTTCACTAAGCATAAAGAAATCTTGAGCAGACACTGGTAACCAGATGCCTCAATAATGTATACGTGTCACGACTGGTTCCCTGCTGAATTGGACAGGAGTGCTTGCCGGGTTCGCTGCATTTCACAAAGTGACAACAAAAACGCTCCTATCCTAGGTTGATACACAGACATAACGATACCATTTTTCCCCTCGGCCTCTGTTAGTTTGTTGGTAGTTATACTTTAATTAGTCAGTTGTGGTCCAGGAAACATACATACACATTAATATAATTATAATATAAACGTTCTGCTAGGTCTGGACAAGGTGTGATCTACTCTTTTCGCCTTTCTATTGCAACGCCACAGCCCGAGGGTTTGACAACCGGGGTTGGTAAACTATGGGAAGCCACAAATGCAAATCAAAAACAGATAGCCACAGTTTGTAACAATGTTACACAAATACATGTATTTCTAAAAAAGTGTTGAATTTGTTGGGAACAAAGCAACCAATCATGGGATGTATTATTCAGTTGAAAAGTTGCAGAAATGTTGAACTTGGTCACAGCATCTGTTAATTATCACCATTGAATGTTTTGCTTACATTCGGCCTTCCATGCCAACCAGCGTGGTTTGTGTACATTAGAAAGGTCTATATTGTGGTCCCCCCTCCCCCACCATGGTTGGTTGTTGGTTGGTTTGTTTGTTTGCATTAAATCTGGTCAGGAGTAGTGATGAATCATGAGGAAACCAACCAAATATGTTCATCTTCAAAGATGTCAATGTTGTAGATAAGACAGGACTATTTGCCCTTCTTGGCTGAAGTGTTCCGTGTATTTTCAGGCTGGCAAATCTGTATCACCTTTAATTGTACTATTTGTTTTGTTTCACTTGCAATTATAAGTTATAAGCCTATCAAATCATCCTGTCGGTTGACACACATTTCCAGACAACACGAAACACACCTCTGGTCGTGTGGGCCCAAGAAAATAGCGAACGACATCCCCACATCACCAGCATGTGGCCAGCCAGGGGAAGTCGTTCCCCTTCTCTTGTCTCAGTCTCTCTCTCTCTCTATCTCTCCCTTTCCAGGAGTGAATGGAATCCAACATGGCGTCCGACAGACTCATTACACTACGGGCTGTCGGAACACATTCTCCTCACGAAACCAGAACACGCGCTGTCCAAACATTCCCCTTGATAATAACGCATGGCTTGCTAAGAATAACACCCGTGCCCCTGCCCCTTGGTCCCTCACCAGGCTGCCGCGGTCGCAGCTGAAAAAAAAGAGTAGAATGTTTCTCACAAAATTTCAGCTGATGGTGAGAGGCGATCATATCACAAACCTCCCCGAGCTTCTCCTATGTCTTGGTTTGAAGTTTCCATGAGAAAAGCCCATTAAAATACACAACTACACCTCCACTAAAAAAGGAGAGGGGGAGAAAAAAAAATAGAGAAAGGACTTCCAGCAAAACCTTAAATCTCTCCGCGTCTTGTCAAGAGCAGGCCTGTTTGGTTGGCCATAGCTGTATCGCCCGGAGCGCCCGTTGTGGAACCCGTTCTTCAAGATGATGGGAAAAGGCACGTCCCCTGTGGCGGTATTTTCTCCCCTCTTGTGTCCCTCGGTTCAAAAGCAGGCACTAAGAAAAGAGAGAGAGGGTAAAAAAAAAAAGAGAGCCCCATTTCCCTCGACCGTTCTGTGCCTATTGACGGTTTAGGACTTGCTTTGAGGTTCGAACTAAGTAGTCGGCATGAATATAATTGTTGACGGTGGGTTTTTCCTAGCTCTCACTCACACTGTAACTTGCTGTGTGGACAAAAGAAACTCCAGTATGTGACCTGGTATATTTCGGTGAAACTGTAGCTATAGACTGGATTATTTTTCCTGAAAAAATTGAGGGGAAGAAATGTCTTTTGAGTTGTTCAATCGCCTTGCACGCAATGGATGCGTATCGAAACTGAACAAGGATTGATTTTGATAACCGAAGCTTCGTAGCATTTTCATGCGAGGCCAACATTGAGTGCTTTTGGTCCTGCTTTTTTGTACATTTACATTAAGATGCTGAACTGTCTAACTCTTTATTGTACATTCATAAAGTTTACCGTAGAGTTTTTATTAGCTGTTCATTTAAAGTTCCACCTGGCGTTTCGCCCAATCCTTTCCCCCTTATTAGCGAGTGTTAGTTATTGGATACAGGTTTTTTTTTTTTGCCCAATGTTTAAGCTCCCCCGGAAAGAGAGAGAGAGGGAGCAGAAAAAAGCACAAAAAACAACAAACTTTTTTTGGATTTGATCTTTAACCCTCCTGCTTTCAACCTCAATCAATTCTAAACCTGACGCCCGTGGCTACGTAGGCTGAACTGCGGGCCAGGGAACTTATTAAGCCCTAATAGCAAGCCCTACTTCGCAAGTAGGTGACATATTTTTTTTTTCTTCCATCGTGGACAATCCCTCCCTCTCGCTGTACTGTATATACACCACCTCCACCATACCAGACCACGTGTCGAGTTGGCAAGCACCACCATCTTTTGTGAAGCTTTAATCATAAAGTACACACACGAACCTACAAAATTAGCAATCTCTTCCTCAAACACAAGGAATAACAACGAGTGGTATAGTGGCAGAAGAGAGAAAGACAGAGCGCTAGATTGATAATAATTAGATGCGGTGTATGTCATATAATCGCTTGCCAATAATCCCACACGGAGCCCCGTAATTATAAGAGTGTATTACGGGGCGACGGGTTGGTGTCCCAGCTATGGTATACAACAAGGCCCTGGCACGGCGGGCATTATGCGCTATGTGAAGGTTAAACATGTTTGTGGAATGATTAACTCTACCCGAGTGCCATTCTGTTGACCGAACTGTCAGTCGATCTTATTCAAGAAGCAAACAATAACTAACATGAGCGGTTAATAAGTGGATTAGAGAAAGCACACGGATAGTGGGAGTATGCAGGGGGAACAAGAGAACACTGTGGCTGTTATAAAACATGGCGCGGTGTCGCCACTATTATTATTAATTCATATAATAATATCCCATCTCCTCCGGATGTACACAATACAGTAAAACACGAACTTTACATATTTCAAACAAGTTGGGGGCCTTCCTCTATTTCTAAACCTTTTTTCTGGGAATAACCCTTTCAAAGTATGGACAGCCATTTTAAACAAAAAAGCTGAAAGCTTGTTGTTGAATGCTTAAAACAATTCGTTTAAACTTAATCACAGCAGAAAAACTCCATTTTTTTTTTTTTACTATAACAGAAAAACCCTTAAGAAATTTCGTCAGTGTTGGCCTTTAATCATTGTTGCGGCCATCTTGGTCAAAAATCCCGGTAAAGCAAGAAGGTTTCATGTCATGTTTTTAAGAGATGGCACCAGACTATTTACTTGTGAACACTTGGTTGGTTGGTTTGGTGTGTTTAAAAAACAAGACGGCTGTCCCATGACAAAGGTCCATAGTGTAGACTGTGTGTTGAGCAATTACCACACGGATAGGCCTACATGGCATGAAGTAAATGGATCCAAAAAACACAGCAGAAAACAGTGTTTACCCAAGTTATTTGCAACCTGTCAATAAGCATTTAAAACCCACAACTTGGTAGTGGTGCTTAAGCACAAGAATTAGCAAAGCACAAAACAATTGTCCTTAAAAGGTTCTAAGTGTCACCAACTGGTTTCCTGTTTATTTCTGCTTAACAGTAAGCACTATTATCTGCTTCAGCACCTGTAAAATGGGGACAAGCTTTGGGCCCAGTACACAGTCTGTCTGCTGAACTGTTTTTGCCTCTAGAAAAAAAAACTGTTCTTTGTTTTGCTGAACGGCTGAAGGGAGTGAAGATTCACTGATCGAAATGTTTTCAAACATTACTTTCATAATTTGTTTTGACGTGGTTATTTCCCAAACAAAGGAAATCATTTGACACTTATTTTTTATGGAATGATCACCCGATAAACCATATCCATGCACAATTGCGACACTAAGTCTTTTACCATACCTCCAAACGAAATCTCAAAAAGGGGAATTTTTAGGCACAAACATTGCTCATAATTAATTGGATGCAATGATGGAGCTTAACACATCTACAACAGCCATGTCAACACCACGATCGGGACGGATTGGTAAAACCTTTGGACAAAGCTTTTTTTCGTAAAACAAGGTATCCAATGACAAAACAAATTTGGCAATCCTCGATCCTGCTTCTGTGGCAAATAATTATTTCCACCTTGAAAAAGTGAAATATTATTTTCATGAGCAATTTGTGTAATGTCCTTTTACTGGTGTGCTATTTTCATGTTACGGGTGACGACATATTGTGAAGTTCAAACGCCAAATGAAAAATCCCGAGTTTTTTTGCTTAAATAAAATGTCTGCATTAGATCAATCTACAGGGCCTCGTATTAAATGACCTTCCAATAATTCACTGGGAATAGAAAACTTGGAAACCTATCTGATAATAAACTCGACCCAATTTTACAGAGTCAGCGTTAAGCCGAAAATACTGCTCAACAAATTTCTGCTCAGGAACAAAACACAAAACAACACGGATGATCTGCAAATGCGAACTGTGTTTTTCTTACTAAGCACAATTGTTTTGTGCTTCTTTATATGTGTGCTGAAGCAGTTCCGTAAAATGGATTTTGTCTAGATGTGTTTTGACAGATCTCCAGCTTGCTTGCTACCTGCTTGTTTGGGCAAATTTGCATGTAAGCAAACTGCTCTGGAAGTGGGTTATTTTGTTTTTCGTCAAACACTCCTTGTAGTCAATACATTTACACATGTCTTGTTGCCCAATTAAAAAGTAATGTAGGCCCAAACGTTGTTTAAATTAGACCTTTATCAAAATCGTTGGCCACCTTTGTCAACTCCCCCGTGTCAACATTAGCAATTTGTTGGTTTCATGCGAAAAAGGGATCTGACTATTTTGTCACCCAGCCTCGATTTGGTCCTGTGCATTAAAGGAATGAAAACATGGCAGCTGCCCCACAGATAAAGGTCCGTTTTTACCCATACTTACACATCTTAAAATCAAACACTACAATCCATTCAATAAGTAACTTTCTCACAGATCAACTGTAATATAATAATTTTTCAACAAAAATAAGCAATAATATTTGAACCAAGTTCAGTTACAGTGTTAGTACGTACGGAGGTTTGTTCAATGTACAAAATGAGGATTTTACATAACACAACAGTAGTTACTATGTAACAAGAGATCGGTAACCTTTTTATCACAAAAACACGAACATAAAAAATATAAAGCTATCTGCATATTATGGTTCATAAGGAACTATTTGGTACATTTGGTTTGGTAGTATTTTTTTTCATTAAAGTGCGAACTCGATTACAATAATCCTGAGGTTGTTAAAGAAATAATAATTCCGCACAACTCGTAATATTTATTATACTTTTCTAAAAAGAAAACCTGCCGAATTTGGGGTTATTATTTTTTAGGTTGTTCAAAATACTTTCTGTTTTTGGAATAAGACAAAATTCACAAAAGGACTGCTTTACCAATGTTTCTGTTGAAACTGAAACAACTTGCATGAATTATGCTAATGGAGAAAACAAATCACTGCGATCCCACGATGTTTTTGTGCGTTTGAAAAGCTTGCCCCCAAATGTTGTTTTTAATCGATTGAAAGGACTCATGTTCAATCATGTTTTCGAATAGAAGTGTCTCGCACACACGAAAAAGACGGAATGGAAATTCAAACTGTACCCAAATTACAATACGTAGCATTCGAGAGAAAAAAAACATGCCCTAATCGACGCCTGTACTACATGTCACACAAATTGTACTATTTTGTGTAGAAAAGAATTGTTGTAAACGTGACCTCACTTTGTCTACGTCAAATTTCACGGTTTGAACATTGCACCCAGTCCAACAGTGTGACAAAATAAAATATCCACTTGTAACTATGACCACATGTTTTTGTTAGTTATGGGCGAGTATAGAAAACCAAATATGTATTCGGCATTCGTAACCTGTGGGGTTTCCGTTGTATTTCTATCACACTGCTGCGAATCATTTCCGTTTAATTTATCTGAGCTTTTTTGTTTTATAAACAAGTGCACACAATCATAACATGTAAAACTGATTGGGCTTGCAATTGGTTTGCATAAAGGGTACTGTGAGCAATGCTGTGTACACTATTTAAGAGCGGTACCTTTTTGGTCATAATGTGAATGTGTCTCTTGTCAGTAGCTCTATGATGAGAATGGGCAGAAAATCTTTGTGGGTAGCGTGCAAGAAACACTGTGCAAGTAACAATTTTTCAATTGTAAACGTTAATGTTGATGTTTGGTTGTTACATAACTAAATGCAGTCACAACAAAACACATTCTAAGAGCTCAAAATGAAACACCTTTTGAGATGTTTGTATTGACCTTCTTACATGACGCAGAACACACCTCACGGTGCGCGTCTACCACTTCCGCCATTTTTAGGAGGCAATGTATATTAAAAGAACATTAATGTGACTCCCAAAATGGCGGTCATGATAGACACGCGATGTGTAAGTGTGTTGCGCGTCGTGAAGTTGGCCAATAGCCACAGAAACAAACCTCGGTAAATGCGATCAATGGTCCTTCCATCTGATCAGTACTTATGATTTTTTTTTCTGTTCACCAAAAGTAAAATTAGAAGCCAAACTGTCGAATTTACAGAAGGTTTGGGTTGTCATTGGTTGCCCACAAGCATAAATCGGCACATATGATGAACACACCACTGTAACATAGCATTGACTCAAGTACTTGAACATCTCTAAAGTAATTTTTCTCACTACGAGTTACTATTATTGCCTACTCCATTCTATATTTGGAATACCATTGATGCTCCCCCCCAACTTCTCAAATAACCTTACAGTCCCAATTCCGTCTATATCTAATTGCCAAAGTGAAGGATTTAGAAGGACTGTGGTTATGTAGGCCTGTCAGTCAGTGCTTATCACAGGGTTAGGCGTACCAATCTTATCCAAGTCCAAACAATGTGTGGAGTGACAACGGAGAGGAGGACATTGAATGATTTGGGCCGCACTCTGTATTAGACTTAGAGAGGAGTAGTCTTCTTAATTTTGAACACCATTATTGATGGATTTTTTTCGCTCCAAACAAGTCACCCCAAATTAATCTTGTGATCCCCATCTCACAAACAACGCATCCTCCCCTCCTTAGTCCCCTCATTGACAAACTTAAGGGTGACGTTTATGCATTCCGACTCACTTAGCTCAGTCCTTCGGATGGGACAATAACAAGGGGACCCCTATACAATACTAGCTGGGCACATTTAACGGTATTTACACCGAATTGGTTCGGACCATTGTTGGCCCCCAGCAGGGGCTTAAACACGGTAAAAAGACTAATGGAGTACAACACTCGGTGGGCGCAGCCAAAGGGCCATCGCGTCGGTGGGTTGATGGAGAAAATTTCAGCCCACGAGTTATATACGAGTAGCAATGGCTACTTGTCTTTCAATGGGGGAAAATTAGAGTAAAAAAGCCGTATAAATATAATATACAAGTAAAATGAAACCATTTAAACCAGCCTTGGTTTTTACGTACAGGATAGGCACAGGCTGACACAATAGCATTGAGTTGAATCTATAGTAATAGCAATAGTAGTAGAAGTAACCATAACAATAATAATAATAATAATAATATTATATAAAACAGTCTATTTTATAATAACTTACAATAGCAAGTATTTAAACCAGTCTACTTTTATTACACCGCCGTCTCGTTCCCTCCTTGCCCGACGTAGACATTTTCCGCCTTCCCGCCGCAGAGCGTTGGGAATAAACTATTCGTGAAATGTCTCCAGGACACAAGGGTCTTGGCAGACCAAATCCACATGCCGCTGGTAACCCCGACCACCAGGGACATAAATATCTTAAGCATGTACACCTCCACGTTGGGAGTGAGTCCGGCAAATAACCACAGAGTTCTGTTGGAACGTTCATAAAAATGGCAGGCAACCACGATTGTGGCAGGAACGGTGTAGAGCACCGAGAATAGTCCAATCTTGACCATCAGTCTCTCGAGTTTGTCAGTTTTGGTGCCGTCGTTTTTCATGACGGAGCGGATTTTAAAGAGTGAGACGAAACCGGCGAGGAGGAACAGGGTCCCCAGCACCAGGTAAGTGAACAACGGGGCCAGCACGAACCCCGTCAGGGCGTCCAGGTTCTGGTTCCCAACGTAGCACATTCCCGTGAGTTCGTCGGCGTCGACGACTCGCATGATCAGAACGATGATGGTTTTGACGAAGGGAATCCCCCAAGCTGCAAGGTGGAAATATGTGCTGTGCATCTGGATGGCCTCGTGGCACCACTTGAGCCCGGCCGCGAGGAACCAGGTGAATGTCAAAAAGACCCACCAGATGGAGCTGGCCATCCCGAAGAAGTACAGGAGCAGAAATGTCACAGCACATCCAGTGTTCTCTAAGCCTTCCAGGATCAGGAAGCTTGACTCACCATCATCGTCACACGCTATCTTTGAGAAGCCCGCCACAAGACGCACAACGTAGGCGATGCTGTAGATGCTATAGCAGATGGCTAGGAAGATGATGGGGCGTTCAGGATAGCGGAACCGGGAGGGGTCAATGGCGAAGGTCAGCACAGTCAGAGTGGTGGAAAGGAAACAGACGCTGGCCCAAATCGCCATCCAGATTTGTGCGAAATATTTCTCCTCGGTCGAGAAGAGAAGATCCTCTCCACATTTCAGGGCACATTGCTCGTACCGCTTGACGTAATGCCACTTGTGCGGATCCCGTTTGTGTTGGCAGTCTCGCTCGCTGGGTCCGACGGTTGATAGGGTGGGAATCGGGCGCATCCCTCCACCGGCCCCGTCGCCTTCTGGCTCGGGGTCTGGAGCCTCCATGCACATGGTTCTCTCGTCGTTGCGTGGCGGGAACTTTGAACAGTTTAGGCTCTGTGGCCACATGAAGCCAAACTCCTTCAGCACGGGTTCACACTTGTTTTTGACGCGTTCACACATGGGTCTGCAGGCCCCAATGGGAATGTCCACCTTCTCTGTGCACAGCGGAACGTAGACGGAGCAGAGGAAGAACCTGAGATTGGAAGAGCAGCCGTATTGGATGAGGGGGGTGAAGGTTTGGAGCTGCAGCTCAGCATCATTTTGCATCTCGTGGCCCACCAGGTTGGGCATACGGGTCACATTGTAGCCGAGGTCGTGGCAAAGTTTGATTGTGATCGGCATGCACTTTTGCGGCTTTGGGTTGAACTCGTCAAAGTGATCCTGAGCCTGAGCACACGGCGGGCCCAGCGCCATCACGACCACCACCACCAAGAAGCACAACACAGTCCTCGGTAACGCGATCACTCTCACAGTGCCCGACCGACTGCGGAGTCCAGCGGCGGTGCTGGCGACCATACCGGACCCACACGGTGCTCCATACCGTAATGTCACTCGTTGGTCCCCGCTGTTTATTTGGCTAAGTCCCGCACACGGACAAGCCATTTCCTCTGGTATCCCGAACAATTCCTGGCCACTCTCTACAAAATCCAGTTCTATATAATGTTATACACTTCCGCAACGTGGTGGGTAGAATGAGCCGGATTGCCTGAATTCCCTTGGGGTGACTCTCTCGTCGTCGGCTCAGTGTTTTCACGTAGTAATGTTCCCTTCACTCCACATTTTCTGTATAGAAATCTACTCCAAGCTTATCGGCAACGACCTTCGTCCTGGTTTACTCTTGCACCGACACGCACTCGCATATAACACTGTTCCACCTATCTCCCTTGTGGTGTGCACTTCAGCCAACCTGCATATGCTGCAGAGAAGAAGGGGAAAAAATGGCAACAGTATATACAGATCAATACTGCAAATAGAATTTCCGATAAAAGATTCCCAACACAAGAGAGCGGTCAAAGTGGCTGTTTAACGCCGCAGTCATGATGCGGTGGTGATGAACAGCAGTGTGATCTCCCGACCCCCGCCGATATGCCGATTTAAAATAAAAACTGGCAAATGTTTCATAAAAGTCTGCGCGATGAGTGATTCAGAGAAGTTCAGGCGTGAGAACGTGTACATAACAACGAGAGCAGCCTGTGTACTGTGGAGAGTTCACCAACAGTAAGAAGAAGTTTTCTTTAAAATACCTCCTCAGTTCGGCATGTGTGTATAAAATCCAAGCAATAAGGAGACAGGAATAGCGCTCGGCGAGGTAACTGTGTTGGCAAGTCGATTGCATGTGGACCTACTGCGCTCTATCTAAAATGCACCACTGATTAAACATACTCCAGTCGCCTCGCCGATAACAACCCGTCAATCACATCTTTTGTGCAAGTGCCAACAAGAAGGGGGAAAAAACGTAGGAAGAAGAAGAAAAAAATCGACACGACCCGTGAGTTAACGGTGGCTACCCGCTGCCCCAATCGCTAGCTTTGTTTTTTCAAGGGAGCTCCGCCCACTTATGGTTAATCCCCGCGCCGAGTGATAGCGGAATTGACCCGTAGGAACACACGGGGGCTTGTGTGTGCATGGTGTGTGTGTGTGCTTGATGTACTGTATGCTGGGTGAGACGGGAGACAGCCACGGTATGCAAAGCTACAACGTCATGTCATTGGTTTAACCCTGGCTTGGTCATGAATAATAATCAACCACCTCTTTGTAAAGGTGACCATAGAATGGAGGGACTAGCTAACAAGATAAAGAGGAGAGGGGGGAACTGTGTACACACTCTAACCAGCTCTTAATCTATGTTTTTTGTCATCAGCCCACCCCCTCTTCAACGAACCTGTGATTATATCCGTTAAAAAGCCAGGCTCAAAATGTGATGATTTTTTAGACTCCCCCACCTCTCTCTCTCTTTCTGTTCTCCCTCACCGATTGGGTTTGCGGGTCAGGCTGAGGCACAGACCGGCACCAGGGGCTTTCCTGTCGACAGCTCTGATATATTACCGGAATTAGCGATTTCCAACGAGAAAATACTAATAATATCCAGCGTTGTTGTCCGTGAACCTGAACACACAAACACGTGTGCATTCATTTGCCATCTAACCGTGTGTGTCTGAATAATAGGGAATGCCCCAGGCGCACTGCGATTCAAGTCTCTCCCTCTCTATTTGGTATTTTGTTGTTGTTGAAATACTGACACCTTTTATGAAACTGAAGAGAGTGAGTGCAAAAAAATAACCCCACATCACACATTAATTCAATGCTACACAAACGTCGATGATAACATCAATGAAACGTTGACGCCTGGAATAGAAGTGACAGGATGGCTGTGTACTCGAACGCGGTAGCGCGGAATGCCGGCTATATACTATCGCGGATTTTTATCAAAATCTCGCAACCTACCAGAATTATAATGTGTTAGCCAAACAAACCCCAACATAAATCACACTAAAGTGACTCTCGAGCAGTGCTGTTATATCCATCCTGGCAGCTCAGTAACTCCACTCGGTGGTTGTATTTACTTTTGGAGTAATACCAGCAGTGGAGAGAGAGGTATACAACTCAAGTCATAATGTTCTCATCTTCCCCATAAACTACACGGAGCGTAGTTGTAATCGCAGCGAGAAAGCAACCATGTCAGAATCTGGCCCATGTTTCTTTGTCATTCAATATTTATACATGACGACTGAGGTACTCCACGAATACACATAAAGATGTTACGGCTCAATTACGGTTATCAGCTAAAGGCCCATAAAATACTCGCCTCGCTGAATGCCCCGCGAAAGATTTATGGTCGTAAATGTGTCGCTAGAAGTGCTTGCCCCCTCTTATCGCTAGAATAGTCTGGTTTCCAGCAACCGCGTCTCGTGGCGCAGAAAGGCTGCTGCGGCTTGTTGCCTGCCACACCCGGGATCAAGCACAGACAGACCAGTGGAAATTGTTTGACCAGTAATATTTGTCAGATAAAAAGCATCGGGTTAACTATTAGTCAAGAAGTGCCTGAGGTCAACCAGTCGGGCAGCGGTCAACACCTTAAAAAAAAGATGGGTTGATTTGTTTAACAGTTCACCTCAACCCAGGCCCACGAATTGGTGAAGTGTATTTACATACACACATATTTGCTAGTTAAGTCAAGTTAATAATAAATATACACTGGTCAGTACGAATGCCACATTAAGCTCAGTTAGTTAATCAGGAACCATTGATCCATGTAGGTGCTCCATCATGACGGAAAAGTGAGCAGTTTTACAATTTTGGGGGGGATTAGTTCTTAAATTTCGATAATGCTTTATTCCACGGAAGCGTTTTAGATCATGTTCTACGTTTTAAATTTAAAAACATATGTACAGAGATTTATTCGAGGTACTACATTGACGACATCCACCAAGACAAAAACTACAATATTTTTTTTAAATGAACAAGTACAGTGTTATATTTTCATTTACAGGTGTCATTGATGTTGATGCACAAAACAATTTCGCAACTAACGACTCTTGTCACATAATGAATCTGTCTCACGTTATTCATGTAAATAAAAACAGGCGAATATTGATGTGTGTACGATAGACATTTATCCTGCCTGGACCGTCTTTGCCTTGTTCCCCATGTGCAAAAGCACTACAAAAACCACTGATTCCTAATTGTGCCAGACTACTTTTGTCCTTCCAGCCTCAGTTTGATCACATTGTTTTAATGGGAGAAATACAAGATGGCTGCACCATGATGGTCTGTTACGTTGCAGCTCAGTGGATTTTTTGTTGTTATCTGCTACAACCATGGATGAAGAAATCCTTCATCCATGCTACAAGTACAACCACGAACCTCCACAGTGCTGAGCTTAAATTGTCTTTGCAATGGTCAAGAAATGACACAAAGTTCATTCCTATCTTTCCCTCTTTTCGCTTCTCAAATGAGCTAAAATAGTTGACATTCGCATAAGATAAACATGTAGGTTTTTAAACAAGTTCGAAAGGTGAATGGCCTTTTGCACCCGAGAGGTAATTTGGTCAACTCCTTCCGATGGCAGGGCAGCCAATGAGGATGTCTGTCAGCTACAAACCCGTTGCAGTTGCAGCCTATTTGTTTAGTCGGGACACGCACCGCGTCGGGAACCAGACATGCCAGTTATCGTTTCTTTACAAGGGAACGGGGAGGCCGTAAAAATGTCATCAGGAATTAGCGATATATCCATCGGCCCCGTTTGTCAACGGGCTATCTGGAAACCTTAGTGGGGACATGGTGGGAACAACAATACCCTGACGATGTAATAGCCATTTTTACAACAAATGAGCAATTACAGTTATGAATTGACCGGGCCTTCAGCTGTCACAATTGACATTGTTTTCATGTAATCATTAGTTGCAGCGCGTGAGTACGTCATGTAGAACACATGAACGGGTTTTGTGTGTGCGTGCCAGAGAGTAAGGTTCTAATTACTTGTTGTGGATTGGGTTCACACTGGGTTTACTTGATACTGAATTGATTGGCCGCTGAAAACAACTTTATTACATGTACTTGAAAAGGTCATTAGTGTAGGCCTAAGCGCATAGCAATATACATGTGCTATTATTCATTGTTTATCTTCGAAATAGTTTGCTTTACTGTATGCAGTGGATGCATAGTTTAACTTTTTAGTTCAGCAGTTGGAAGGAAAGTGTGGTTTGTGATTAATTTCTTTGACTGTGTTTCATATTCACCCTTTCTGTCGAGCTGTGACTGTAATATTGATAAAATGCGAAGTTCTTTACAACGCTTTGTCACACGAGAGCGTTCCAAAGCGCTCATTTTTACCCTACAAATTATGTGTAAATTATGAGACCCATTTATTTACATTCACCATTATTAATGGTTTACTTGTTGCTGTGACGCAATCTACAGCCAGCCATGATACCAGAAAACACCGCAGTACAAACCTTTTCTCCGGCATGACCGGAATATGAACCCACACTCTCAGATCAGAAAGACCAGAGCGCCAGAGACCGGTGTGCTT
>CM021535.1:4753451-4776713 GCA_010994315.2 Pisaster ochraceus
CCCCCCCCCCCCCCGTGAAAAAGAAAACACACAAAGTGCTTAATTGTCCCTTTTTTTTCCTTCTTGGGTTCTTATCCACATCAATGCACGGTCATGATAACACTGCTGCTTACAATCTGCTTGGTGATGGCATCGCATAGGTGTGGCATGTTAACCAGCGGAGACAGGTGTCAACCAGTTATACATGGCCCTCCTACGAAGGTGAAGCGCCCAGAGTGGACTGTGATTTCTAGACATTGTCAAGGCCCTTTTGATGTTAACTTGTTGACGTCTCAAAGAACACCCTTTTCATAGCACATTGATCGTAGTGCTCCATCTCTGTGGCACTGGGCAATTGGTGTTACCGTGGTTTAACATTGAAAGTTCACGAGTGCTTTAATAAGGTTAAGGGGTACGCTTTAATTGCTACTTCATGGGTTTGTGCGGGCCACGAAAATTACCGTCAATAAAGATTTTCATGTTTACACCTGACAGAAAGCTGCTTATCTACAGTAAACATCATTAAAGCCTGCGTTACGCTCTGTTCATTGTTATCCAGTGGTCATAACTTCTCACTAAGATAACAACAAAGTCCGTGAACAGATTTTCTTTCTATATTTTACCGGGACACAGCGCGGGCACCTAGGCCGTAAACATGACACAGAATCCCCCCATCAGGGCCTAATTGGATTTTCGCCTCAGTAGTGGTGCGGCAGCCAGGTACACGCCTATTATGGGAACGTATTGAGTATCACGCAGCGATTGAATTTCTGCAATTACAAACTCCAGGTGAAATTTTAAACCATAAAGGTTTCGGCGGTGTGACTTGACTTTGATACCCGCTCCATTGATATCGCCATCGAGCCATTGGCGCTCTCGATTTTCTGTTGTTACTTTCGGGAGCGTCAGAAGCGAAGAGGAAATTGCAGTTCCCCCGTGCGTGACGTCAGAAACAGTCAACTGCCGCCATATTGAATTGAGGAGGGCATAATTAGACCGCGTAGCCCATCCCAAAACAGCCATGCCTTCAATGAAAGTAAACGTTGAGTTCGTCTGCTCTAAAAAAATTGCCAGATAAAGGACCTGTAAAAGTTCCCACATAAACCAAGCAATGTCCTCAAACACCTTTTAAAGCTTGAACTGATTTTTGAATGAACCTTTGAAATAAAAATACTAACTTTAATGATCTGAGATAGAGCCTTATGCACGTTTCTAGACATAGATGAAATTAAATCCCTCTTGATAGCTGTATACCCTTTTCTGTAGGATAAAATATTTAGTTATTGGCCGACATTACAAATTTGTGAAGTACTTCATGGGGAGGTACTCTGTGCAAAAACCCAATACCAAGTAAAGTTTTCAATTTAAAATTTAAAGCTTATTTTTGTAATTCATGTAGGCTGAGGCCTGAGTTTGTTAACAACATGTACTTTCGTCAACGGACGTTTGATGGTAGATGTATATACCAAATTATATCAATAAGCCTGCCAATTGTTGCTATGTGTTTTTCCCAATCAATAAGAAAAGTCTGATATCCATATCGTGTCCTCCCTCTCCCTGCGGGTTGATATCGTATACGGTGATTTCGAAACATTCTTCGGGCCATGTTTCGTATCTCCTTCCCCTGGCCGACCGGCCTCCATTGTTGAGCCCCAAACCAAACTACCTCGCATTGTGAGGAGAGAGAGCGAGTACAGAGAGAGAGGGTGAGACAGGGGGGGGGTGTTGTTTCCCTTAGCCCCCCCCCCCCTCTTTCTCTCTCTCCATCTCCAACTAATAAGAATGGGACCTTTGTCAATTTGATTCACGGGGGATAATTAGGTACCGAGTTTACCCCGAAGCTCAGCAACACGGACAATCGGGCTGGCCCATTCAGACCTCCCCCTGGTGCGAAGTTTGCTCAGTCCGCATTGAGAGAGAGAGAGAGAGAGACAACACAGGCTCTGATTGTGTTGACTCGGTATTTTTTCACGCCTGTGCCACATACACAGTGCAGCTTTGGCCCCATGAGTCAGTTTTTGGCCGCACAAGAGGCAATGTCCACTCAGTACAAATTCTCAGACTGAAAAACACCGCATACCAATGCCTGCAATCCGCTGCCCTAAACGACCCCTGAGAAGGCGAGTCCGAGCACGGTCAGAGAGATCGTCAAGGACCCCCCTTGTGTTGTGTGGATCAACCCGGCCTAAGCCTTATCACCAGCACTGAGCTAATTGGTGACAACGACACGTAATTGCTTTTGAATTAGACTGGTGTGGTTTAATTTGATTTATGTGGCCATTAGCCCCGGCAGTCTACGACTAATTACTAATGGGGGAAAGAGTGCAGGCCGGTTGAATGTCTAGTCCCCGTCTCGCTCTCAATTATCATGCAACTGTCGTGTAACCATTGCTGTATGGTATGGACTTTGGTAGTTTAACAAACATGCAGTGCATGTACGAGTACATCTATGTACAATAATGTAATGTATACGTTTAACGCAACGTCAACTCTAAAGATTTCTTTTCGAGCAACTGCGCAGGTTTTCGAAATAACCAATCCCTAACTGGACGCCCATAAAATTTGATTTGCCGACTGTTGACTCTGGCAAATCCACCCAACTGCCGTGGTGTTGTTTTAGTCTCTAGCCGTAAATCCTCTCTCAGATCACGGCGAAGATCCGACTGGAGATCCTCTAAATCCCACCCTTCCTCCTTAATCTTAAGAAATCCCAACATAACATCACTGCACTGGATTCAGTGATCTTACAGCATTTTGTGTTGGTGCAGTTTATTTAGGAACCAGTCAAGAGAATGCCGAGTAAAAAGATGTGACTTTTTTCTTTTATTTTACAAAATATGCCTTTTTAAGAATCTACCTTCCAGATGAGAAGGCGGTTTTATTATATTTGACGTAAACTTTGGTGACATTGATTACGTCATATCCGCTTTGATTTGTAAATGCTATTTGTAGTCTGGCTCGCTGCTTTGCTTTTTACACTTTTTCAAATCCTATAAATATTTCAACGGAACACAAATTCATGTAAAATGTTTGCATTTCAAGAAAGCGTGCAGTGTTTTTCTTAAACTGTTATAAAGGCCTTCTCGCCAAGCAGACTCCGATATTAAGATCACATTTCTGAAATTGAGCTTCGTGTTGCATGTCTGCCCATAGAGACCATGGTTAGACCAACCAAAAGCTAACTATGCGTTTATCCGGTAAATGAAAAAAATGCACTCAATACAGCGTGACTCGTGGATTATGATACGACGCCGTATTGGATAGCATACCGTTCAGTATAGACTATACACTGGTATTGATTCTTTATATCAAAAAATGAGACTAAATGGGTTGAGAGACGTGGTGGCAGGGCGGTTAGGAGCATCGGACTCAAGCTCTGGTCTTTCTGGGCAACAGCGTGTGGTTTCGCGTCCCAGTCGTGACACCTTGAGCAAGATAGTTTACCATAATTGCTTTGTCCTTCAGATGGGACATTCAGCCATATTTCTCGTGTACTATGATTTGTGGTGCACGTAAAAGAACCCAGGACATCGTGGAAGAGTATAGGGGTTAACCAGTGGTTCTGGTTCCCATAGCAAACACCCTTGTTAGCAGGTTTCCTCAGGCTTGCATGCTACAGTGATTAAGTTCACTTATGAGGCATCCTTGGTTTTATTACAAGAAATATATTACAGTGAAGACGGGATAGTCGGATCCTCTTTTGAGAAGCTAAGAGTTAGAACTGACTATCCCTATGTGGATGCATGATACCTGGTAAAGATGGACATATTGTGAACTTGTGATCAATGTTTGTTTGAGGATGCTTTGTTTTTATGAATTTCGACCAACTGCTAATTTGCAACCCTTTCCGCTCTCCTTCACAAAATGATGAAGGACTTCGGCCACCAAAAAACAACCGCTTGCCATGCGAGGACCGTGCAGAGGATGGCACGGTAGCTCTATACTCACCCCATCCATATCGCTTCAGCGATGCCCACCCGCGTCAAAACTCAGCACAGCGCGCCTGTCAAAATAACTTCATTGCCGCAAACAACTCGTGTTGTGCATGCACACACACACACAAAAAAGGGTAAGGATAAAAAAAAAAGTGAGGAAAGTAGACTGACCTGCGAAAGAAAACACTTGATTGTCACCACGTTGAAAACCACTGCTATTAACGCGGGGATCAAAATGAAAATGGGCAATGGAAGAATGTGTTTGTTTTGGTCAAAGCCATTATAACGTGCCCACAAGGTTAACTTAGGCGAGCGTGAAGGTAAATTGTGAATGGGCGAAGTATAAAGAATGAAGAAGAGGGGGAAGAAAAAAAAAATCAGACGCCTAACAAAATACGTGTACATTTGGATAAGACGGCTTCGGAAAATATTTCTTGTTATTTTTGTTTCTCCCTGACTTGGTCTAAGCTGTTTCTGTTTTGTGTATTTAAGGGGGAAACACGGAAGTTTCCTTTCGCATGATTTGGTCCAGCATGTAATATTCGAAAATGTTTGAATGGGAGGGAAATGAAGAGTTGTAGGGATAAAAAAAAGTATAGAGAATGAAACAGTACGAGCGTCAGATTTTTGACTCTGTGGATGCGGAGAGAGAGAGAGGGGTCGGCCAACCAGATAATGTGCACCCGGTTCATTACCCGGGCTGAACTGTTAACAAGGAGTCCGAAGTCCAAAGATGAAGCTGTTTTCTGAATGACAGGCGGTTTAATCAGCGGGCAAAGCCGGCCAGACTTTGATTTCTGTTGCACGCCTATAGAACACGCAGGGAAAGGTGGTGACGTTGGCAAACGTTGCTGCCACGCAACTAGTTTGCCTGACTCATACTGAGGTTTCAAGGCAACTTTATAATTGCCTACAATTGATTTTCTGTTTCTTTCTCTCTGTTTCTTTAAACTTTGAGTTCCTTCCGCCATGATTTAGTATGATATGCTTCTTGGACCACAGAGGAAAGTTGTACTTTTCGTAATTATGGTAATACATCCACAAGTTAATTACCACTCCACAAACGAACTTGGCAAACAGCACTGGAGAGCTGTTGATAATTATTATCAAACATTGTTAGAAACGACACCCTTTGAGGTAACGTAGTTTCAGAGAAAGAGGTAATTATTCACCCCAAAATTTGAACCAGAAAGGTTAGGCATGAAGCCTTTCTGATGCATTTGAAAGCACACAGCTCTATGCAACATAGGTGTTTTTTCCCCTTTCATTACTTTCTTGCAAACTTTGATGACCTATTGAGCCACAACTTTCACAGGTTTGTTTTTTATGCATAATGTTGGGATACACAACTGAAGATCCTGGTCTTTGACAATTACCAAAAGTATACCCTGCCTTTAAATGAATGTCCTCTTCCGAAAACGCACGTCTGGATTGTTTCTTTTTCAAGGAAAATGTCTTTGTTAATTATGCAGAAACAATTCCATCTTCCATGTTTTATCTTTTTTTTAATGATACCATATGAACAAATGGGTCTCCAATGAGTACATTGTAATGATTTTGTTTAAAGCACTATAATAGCCTCGTCATTTATTTATTTATTATTTTGTGTTATTTTTTTTATATGTTAACACTGCAATACACATAAATCCTGTTCAATTAAAGCCTGAAGAATTTGCTGACTCGTATTAAATTATTCAATGAATAACAAAGAGTGCTAAAACTTACTCTTTGCGCATGCGAAACGCTCAGTCTTATCCTTATGTAGGAAGCAGCAGAGGACATCACGGCTAACTGGAAGTGACGTTATTTATCACCAGCCAGTGACGTCATGATTGACACAATGACAAGTCTTTCGAGGGATCCACGTGGCTGAATCATCTGTGGCAAGAAAAAAAGAAAAAAGAAAAGAATCGCAGAATCCCTAAGTCAAACTTTCAGGTATAATATGCGATCTTCCACAACCATCCCCCAAACCACAGAAGGACACAAAGAGGAAGATATGGATTGGCAAAGAGTCGCGCAGCTTACAGCTGCATGGAAAGCTGGCCTGACAGTCTTCGGAGAAAGGGAATAAAAAGGCAGAAGGAAAGAGATAAAACATTTGGAAGAAGGTACAAAACCAGGTGAATTGATATACAGGGAAAAATCGATTCCCGCCACACAATTTATTCTCACCCTCAGAGAAGGCTCTCCCCTATGTAAGCCGGTTTTTTTTCTTCTTCTTCTATAGCTGATCCCTTTCAAGACGCTCGACGCCTGTTGATGTACACAGGCGACAAATCCACCTTGTCAAAACTCCAAGCCGCTTCCCGCCTTTCAGCAGCACGACAGCTTGTTTTAATGTAATTACCGCGCTATTGTAATCCCTTGACCACCCTATTGAAAAATGAAGGGTCCCACTCTTTCACACCCGAGTGTTGTGAGAAGAAGAAAAAAAGGCGAGGGGAAAAAAAAGAAAAGTGGGGATGGCAACCGGCGGCTGATTACTGAAGAAGCGAGTTTAGAATGGAACTGGTTTTCGTTTAAGGATTTTCGTGTGTTTGTGACCGGGACGCAGACACGGGGGGTACAATGGGAGTCCACTTACCGGGCCTCCTAACTTCACACTACGGAGGTGCCAAGTCCGGGCCGTGCGGCGGAGTCCATTAGGGTGGCCCATTGATAAAGGACAGAAATAAGTCTTCGGCGACTGGCCATTAAGCCTCCCTTCAAGATAATTTGGTTGAAAGTGTGAGTTGCACCACTTTAAGAGGAACTGAAGACGGGGGGAATTGGGGAGATGTATGCACGGAAGGGGGTGGGGGTTGACACCACTTAGCATTCGAGGAAAGCAATTTCCCCCTCTCAACGCGTCTGCCCCCCCTTGAAAACAGAGGTGTCCCGGCGCCCTGTCAGAAAGAGAAGAAGACAACTCCTATCACATTTTTATGCAAAAGGGTGTCCTAGGATGTTATTCTTAGCAGGAAGGAGGAGACTGGAGTATTTTAATCCACTTAACAAGTGATTAAATTTAATGCGTCTTACACCATTAGGGCTTTTCACTTTTCTATAACAAGTGCTAGACTTGTTTTCTCCGAGTCGGCTCTCTGCTTGGAGTGGTTTTGTTATTGCGCCGGAAGGTTGGAGCGATTCAGACCCTTTTTTTCCTTTTTCTTCTTCAATGGATTGGAAGAAAAGGAACGTGACTGCTCTTTCCTTGCTTGTCTCTGCCGCTAGTCAGGATTGAAAGAAAGTCTAGGGGGGTTGTTTGTACACCGAGGCATGCTTTAATGTTGTGAAAACACGACGTTTCGTTTAGTTGGTTATGTGGTCGCAATTAACACTTCGTAAAAACACAACATTTTAGAGCTGTTTCTTTCCCGACGTGTCATTTCAATCGGCTTCCCCCGAGCCGTGATCGAGCATTCTATGTGGTGCCAAGTTCCAGCATGTTTTGGGGCATTCAGCAGATCTTTCTACAAACACATTCCCAAGGAAACTTTCCTTAAACTTTGTGGTAGGCAAGCTAATACACCCACCCGATATGCTATCTAAAACTAGCCTCACAGCAAGTTTAAAGGGTCTGTATACGTTTGGTAATGACTCTGAAAATTAATGGCAATAAAAACTTACTTGGTAAGAAGTACAGCAGCTTTGGATAGTATATTGCAGTTTGGGAAACATTTCACTTCGAAGCACAGGTATGGAAAAAGATAGGCCTATCACTTTTTATCCCTCAAAATTTGAATCAGGCTGAGAAACGATACTGTCAGTAACTCTTCTCAGATTGTGTATTCGTGATTATTCTGCCTGCGTGGACATATTCGCTCCGGGTTTTCGGCGATATCTCAAAAACGCGACCATGAAATTTTCACGTGTTGGTTGTATTGTGTATATGTCTACATTTATATAGGATTAAAACAATCAAACGGTTGCAAAAACCAAAGGTATACTTTGCCAGGCTCAACAAATGCACACATTTGAAGGGGAATATGTGTACTGGCTTCAGTGTCATTTTTAGAACTTAGTTTATAATCACTGTTCAGTGTTGGATGAATTTTCATACACGGTATATTATTAAAATTCGTCCAACTGAGCAGTGATTTGGTTCACCCTTGAATAGGCCTAATGGGAGCCCGAACCATTTTCTCTCTGGGATTATCGTAAACTCAGTACGGAAACCCGGTCGTGGTTTTTTTAGTCTTTCTCACCAATCATCGCGACAACGAGTCCTTAAGGCCTAGCGACTACAGTCAACACCAAGCAGACAATAGGAAAACAACCACCACTGCAGCAGAAACACTTGCGCTCCCCCCTCTTCCCAATAAATTTTAAACGCAGCCACTTTGCTTTGACAAGGGGCGAGGTGCCGAAGCGAATATTTAACTTTTATGGCCTCTTTTCCGAACGGCCCGCTTCTGTTTTGTGTTGACAGGTAAGAGCGAGTGGATTGATGTGGAACCCTTTTTCTGTCCATGATTTATACGTATTCCAATGAACGTAGCTGTTAAGTGTGATCAGAGTGACGCGACTTGACGAGTCGTTTAAAACAAGGCGCCAAATTCGTTCGCGTTTAGAACCGTATACTGCGGTGATGCGGAATCCTTCGGTTCTCAAAACATCTGATTATTTGCAACTGTCCGCAGTGACTGAACTTAAACAGTGAAGGTCTTGCTTTTGTTCGTCATCTGTGTAGGCCAAGACTGAACTGAGTTGGTCACGATTTGACTTTGGCTCGATCGTACCATAGAGCAAGGTATAAACAAACACATTTATTTAATGGACCCGTAAGCGGGAAATTGTGTGGCAGCTTTCTCTGTGCTGCCCGATAAACAACGTCAAATGTGTGCAGTCTTGCACCAATACACACAGTGAAACCAAATAATATGGCAAGAAATATCTCTTCCCTTGATCCTGCCCTGCTGCAATCACAAGAAAGAAATGTTGTCCCAGAGTTGATTGGCAGGAGTTGGTTTGTTATGCATTTATTGATCCCATTCACCAGACGCCATCACACGATAAATCTTGGTTGCGCCATTTTATGAGTCCGATTCAACGCGTGTGTTAATTAATGTGCAATGCATGCATGTAAACGCGCAGTCATGCATTTGTGACTGAAACATCCATAAAATGTAAGGTGCTAATGATTACATATTTCTGGTAATGAAACTAAGGATGCCTTAAATGAACTTTATCACTGTAGCTCGCAAGCCAGAGGAATGTACAGGGGGGCTTGCTATGCGAACCAGAAACTCCGGGTTAACCCCTACACTTCAATGACATGTTTTCTGGGTTTGCTTACGTGCACTATCCTATAATATTACACAGGGCCTACGGCTTGAATGCCCCGACCTGAAGGCATGGCAATTACAATGGTAAATTATCTTGCTTAAGGACACAAGAGCCACGACCGGGAGTCGAACCCACACTCTGCTGATCGAAAAACACCAGAGCCCGGAGTCTGGTGCTCAAAACAGCATGGCCATGATGCACCATGTGTTTTCACTATTGAGCTGTGGCGAGTTATGTATGTAGGAAGTCTAGGCTCTGTGCCTCTTTTGTGAACGTGGTGTCATAAAGTAGCGGTAACATGGGTCATGGAAGAATATCACATCAGAGTTGATATAATACGATGACGTGGTTGTGTGTTCTCCCATTATTGCACATCCTGACGTCCAAGGCCTTGCCAATGTCAATATTAAATATGTATTCTCATAACCAACAGTTAATAATTTCATTATTCAATTAAACACGCGCTAAACAAATCTTCTGGAATCGATTTTTCATTTTTTCCCCCACTCTGTTCACTGGCGTGTTCTTCACGGGTGATCTGAACATCTCTGCACCGCTGCCCCGGCCAAATTGCCTTGGGGGGCCAGCGGGCCCAACGATCACCGTCCACGCCCCATCATGCGGACATCGAGCCACGGAGCTCGGGCCGGCCGTTCAACCCTGCCTGGCCTGGCCTGGCCGGGGATGTATCTCGACGGGCAGGATATATCTGTCAGATTCTGAGTGGGGTTTTATGATAGAAGGTGACATTTATAATGGGATGAGCCTTTAGTGCTTTACAACGTATACGGTCAGGGATTGTTTACATTACAGTGTATTCGGAACCCATTACACTCGTGAAATGTCTTTATTTATCGGTCTAGATTTGTAGAAGGTCATGGAACTTGACCGACTTTTGTCCACTTGTAAATTAAAAAAGAAAGCTGTTTTTATAAATGTTTTTTTATTTTAGTGCTCTGTTATTTGTTATTTATTTTAAGATTCAAGCCATCTTCGAGTTGCTGCTTACTCTAATGAAATGTTTGGCCATCTTGACACACGTTCATAAATAAGGCAGCAAGCCCCACTAGTTTAAAAAATGTGTTACGTTTGGACATATACAAATCTGTCCCTGTGGACGTTAGGTCTTGGTGAAAGACTCGGGAAAAGTCACTTTAAAATGCAGCAGGGTTAAAAACTTGTTGCTGTTAGATTGTTACTTAACACAGGTGACTGTTGGTCCATTTTGAAAATAAATCTGTGCAAATGAGTGGTGTTAATCAAATCCATGTTGTTTTAGCCTTCAACTTCAAAACTGTCACAGATATTGGAAGATAGAAGAAGTAGAAGAAGAAGACATTGACTTTTCAATGAAATCTTAATTTCAAAACAAATATGAAGTCACATATTTTACATAGTTACAGCATGGAGGAAGTTCTTTCCTTCCTCCATGGTTACAGTCAAATAACGAGAGAACAATTAAGACATTTAATACATTACAGGGTATAACATAATTGGAGGTATGGGAAAGTGACGAAAGTGACAGATACTTTTTGGTAGTAGAAGGTACCTTCACTCTTATAAAATGGAGCAGCTACCGGAAATGCAAGACTCCTCCGGAATAAACAAGAAGAAGAAGAAGAAGAACTAGAAAAGGAAGAAGAAGAAGAAGAACTAAAAAAGAAGGAGAAGAAGAAGAAGTAGAAAATGATGAAGGAGAAGAAAAAAGAAACAGAAGAAGCAACCAAGACACAATTCCACAACCAACCAAATTAATACAGCTGTATCATTCATCAGCTCACGGGCTAACTTCCAACAAACAGATGCATGGCAGTCACCGAGTAATTAGTGCTGTTCCGCGACACTTATCTCTAGGGTGTAAATTGATTAGGACCTTGGTACTCAACGTAACGACTCCAAAACATTTCCACTTACATCTGCTTGATTGGAAAGCGCGCCAATTAATGGGTAGATAATTGCTGGAATGCCCATCGTTTGATTAGTAAGATACGAGTGGGCTGTCTTCATTTGTAGCAGGTGATTACCAGACGTCTATCTCATACCTCTCTATGAAGTATCCCCTTCAGGAAGCAGAGCGTTATCGCGTCGACTCCAGTACCAAGGGAACATGACTTATGGGTCATGTCGTCAATATGTTTAGTCCAGGAGGTAGGGTTAACTCTTGCTGGTAAATCTGCCCATTTCCCCATGAATTTACCACCTCTATACTTAAAACTTCAAGTGTGTGGGGACATTACCATACCGTATCCTACCTGTTTGGTCAAAATTTAAACTAACTCCATACTGAAACTATCTTGATAGTGCCGTGAAAGGACCCAGAACACTTAATGTGGAAGAGTAGTGGTTAACCCCGGTGTTTCTGGTTCACATAGCAAGCATCCTTGTTTACAGGATTGCGAGCTACAGTGATTAAGTTCACCTATTAGACATTCTGTCATAAATATTTACAACTAATATTCTTAAACCTACCCCACACTCTACTTCCTGTCCTTTAATAGGCCTATGTTCATTTTCCTCTCAATTTTACATTTCGAGGTCAAGCCAAATCGTGTCCACCAGCTTTGCCCTTGTCTTGTAATTGACTAGATTCCGTGCATCAGAAGACGATTAGACCTATGGTAAAAACATGTACATATACGTCACACAGATAAGCTATTATTGTTTGGTTTCATAAAAAAAAAAAAAAAAATCATGGGCTAAAAAAATACTTGATTTAAAGGCTTCTTGATTTACGGGATAATGATATGTTATAGTATAAGTCTCAAACACTTCTGGTGATTGTGTCCCGTCTTGTTTTTGTGTCGCCATCTTGTTTTTGTTCCACCATCTTGTTTTTCATCCATGCAAATTAAAGTAGGCACTACTTAGTAGGTTTGAATGTCAATCTGTGTTTCAAAACCCGCTTCCTATGGTTGTATCATACAAAAAAACGTACAGTCTGTAACCTCTACAGGTCTAACCATCTCTATGGTCGGTCTACCCATGGAGCCTGGAGGTCTTCGTCCACCACGGTCCATCGAAGAAGGTACAAACAATTCTACCAAGGCGTCTAAACACATAGAAAGTTACCGGTGGATGAAAGTATTAACAACGAAGGTGGAACTGTGAATGAAAGCTTAATACAGTAATTCAGATTACATCCGGGTTCTTCTTTAAACAAATTACAGGATATAAATGAACACTGTCTTTTTATTTACCCCCAAAGCCCAATTGTGCTCACGTGTACCTTTAAGGCACCAGACTACATTTTTCCTCATTCGTTGCCAACATTGCTTTGCATCCCCGGAGCTGGTGCATCATATCAGTTCTATATCTGTTCGTGTTATTATGACAGCTCCGCAGAAACGTGTATGGAATGTCGAACCCTCGGGCAGTGTTGTTCTTGAGCCGGCCTGACTGCTAAGTAAAGCTAGCCTATTTGAGCCGTAATAACCGTGCAGTTTCGAGGCTTGTTTTGGGCTAATTATTACTAGTCGACCCTGGGGTCACGTCCTTTCCCAGAGAGAATGGCGCTGTCAGTTACAAAATGTTCCATTTAAAAGCGATGATGGTTCAAAGCCGTGTTTGGGGGCAGTATTTTTGTTTGTACCTGTTTTTGTTGGTTTTCTGATTATGAAATGTTTTTTTCAAGTTAACGTGTTGAATGAGCATTTCACTATATAAATATGATCCCAGTGGATTTTTTGTTTTCCCACCGCAAACCGCTTTAATTTCAGCTCGAACCAGAAATATCGGTTGTGTTTCAGGCGTAAAAGTGTTCCGATCGGAAATTTCTGACAAGAGTCAAACTCTAGTTCCCTCATTTTCTGATAGCACTTTTAGCCAACTGATAATGTACAGTAGGCTTTTTACATAAGGCCATGGAGAAAGGACAGACTTTATATGATTAGGCAGAATTGCGCTTGGGGGGGGGGGGCTATTCTGCCAAACAAAGTAGCAAGCTCAACGATCGTAAACGCTGCCTGCTGGTGGACTTGCATGAGCCTCAGCTCGAACGCCGCCTTGTTCGTAACCAAATCAATGTTTAGACCAAGCTTAATAACAAAGATGCTTCCTTAAGGTATTTCCTCTTGTGACGAGGACATTCTGGTCTCCTCCTCTCAGGTTGTTCAACTCCTGAGTGCACCCCGTGGAAAGGTTCTCCACAGTAAATCGTGCGAGGCATTGCAAACTGTCCGTGCATTGCCGTTAACCCTGTCTGCCAAACGTCTAACCTTTCCCCCTTGCCTTTTTAATAGACATTCACTAGAACTGACACGAAACAGATACTGCCAAAACTCTGTCACTCCTCTCGAAAACTCTCCAGTTTTTACCTCTCGAAACCTTTTTTTTTTCTCACACACTTTGTGTGTGTGTGTTTTTTGTTTCTTTCAAAAAGCCAATAAACCCGAATATAACCCGAGACTAAGTTTGAAGTATAACGGTATAATGGATTATTTATATGAACTGAAACCGGACTATGCAAACACAGAAAGTATTACCCGATTCTTGCGCTTTTGTTGCGGGCTTTCGAGTGTTGTCATGGTGTCACTGCGCGGTACCCAATGTTCCCCCGACTGTTTACCGTTAAATATAGTTTCTGCCAGGAAACAGACTTTCTTTTTAAAAATTCCCAGCTGATAAGGTTTAATACTAGTGTGGTAACAGAAACTTGCTGTTCTGCCTCCATTAAAAAGGAGTGTGTAATCTGTCTTTGGGTCTTTGCTCTTTTCTAGCTAATCGTAAACAAATCTGATCATAAAACATTCGATAAGCTAAATTTCAAAGGAGAAACATGCAGACAAATAATAGAGAGGTATACCCGGACAATTCGTTCGGCGTTTTCTGTTCCACTCCTATTTATTAAATTATTTTCTTGAGAAGGCCAGGGTGCCTAACGAAAGACACTATAATCGACTACCTGTATGAGCAAAATAACCAGTTGAATCTGAGCTTAAAAGTTGTCTTTTGTTCAAATTATAAATATTTAAAGAAACAGCGTTTTTTTTAGCGAGCAGATTTTAAACATAATCTAAAAAGTGTGACAGCATTTCAAATGAAGACACTAACCAGTGTTGCTCATTCAGATTGAAGAATTCATCAACAGCAACCTTTCCTGCCAATAGCCCTACCGTTTGTAGCAGGGCACGTTTACTGGTGTGAAACTATCAATGATAAAATTGGTTCATTTCATTTCTCGTAAAACATTGTTTTGTTTATTATGAAAACTAGTATTAGCTGTTACAAACTGCTTACCAACCAAAAGGACCTATGGTATAAATGCAAACAAGTAGTTAGTGGCCTGACGTTTCGACCCTAGCAGAGTCTTTCTCGAAGGCTGTTTATTATATCATACTTATTCCATCTAACGGACTGTTTCAAACACGCTACCTCCGGCAAGAGAACAGCCGAATATTCAAATCTGTTATTTTTGTATTTTGGGAAAAGCTAGGACGGAGCAAACACAACCCGGCAACCCCTTCTCACACACCCTTGAGTACCGGATGATTTTATCGCAGAAAAGTTGATAACTCAATGACCTGAAATAATAATCATATCTCTAGCTCCTTTCATCGTAGGGCCATTGTTATTATTTTGTTGTCTATGAGGTTTTTCTCTCCTACGTGTGTGTTCAAGAGTATGTATGGAAACTTTATTGCAGTGTCTGTGAAGTAGGACGTGAAGGGTCAAAGTTCAATATTGACATTACTAGTAAAATCATATCATAATGTGGTAAACGTGTTGGTAATTATAACATATATTATTTTCATCGTGATCGGCTGGAGGTAGATGGTTGGCCTTATCTCTATTGATCTTTGATTAAACCATAAAGCCACATTGAGAGTGCGACTAGCTATTCGTGTAAAATCTGCAGTTCTGTCCAAGGCATATTATTTGCGTCTTGCGATGGAATTGTGGAGGAAGAACATAATACAAGCGTTTGCTTATTATGTGCACTCTTTCTGCCTGTCGACCTCTGACCCCTTTCTCTATGCTCTGACACACAGTGGGGTCTTACTTTCATCGCGTAAACGTGGAATGTGATGAGTCATGTAATTTCATAATGTTAAGAGCAATTTGTGAACGTTTCAGCTTTAATTTCAAATAAATTGTGCTCTAATGACGGATGGATCTCCGGGCGGTGATGATGCATTCCAAAGTACGCACAACCGGCCGTTCAATCTTGGGGAAGGGTACGGAGCAAGATGGTACATGCATAGAGAAAAGGACAGACTCTCCTTTTTCTATGGTACATGTAAGCATGGCGGTAGAAATTATAATGTCTACTTCTGATGTAAGCTCATCATGAATGCAATAAACAATCGTTGGTAATAACAGTTGTGCGCACCCAAGTGCTACTGAGTACATTACTGTGTAGACTGGTTCAATGTATGCAACTGATGGCATGGAGGTAGCGAATCTGTTATATTTATACGGTATGGCATTGAAAATGATGTGAAGTGTATCTTAGTGTCTCGTATGTGGCCTTCGCCAAGGGTACTTACAGGATGCCTAATGTATTTATCGTGCCAAGCCCAAAAGGTTGCTCGTTACGTACATGTATCGTTGAGGGCGCCCTGCGTGTAAGATACAGTAGGGTATCAGTTGGCTTTATCATCACTGATGGTAATAGTGCGCCATTGACCTCTTTTGCGTTCAAAATGTTAACCGCAGCCAGGAATTGTTTTTACTGAACACTAGGTACCAATCGTATAATAGAATCCAGTATGAATTGCGTGTCGACTGTTTATCAGAGACTGTTAAGGTTTCACCGATAGAGGGCTTTGGATTTGATGAGATTTTAGACAGCCTATATGCATCCATGGGGGGAAATGGGCCTTTTTGAATCTCAGCTCTAATTTGGCCCGTGGTGTGAGGTCGTATAACGGTTTCTGTCATTACCAGCACTTGTTTGTTGTATCTTAAACAGTTAGCGCCTGTGTTTGGCTGTATGTTGTACTTTAAAAACGCGTCTCGTTTAATAATGGATTTAGAATATTTTCATAATTTGCACGAGTGCACCACGGAGCTACAGCTTTGGGGGTGTTTTGTGTGATTAATCACGGATGACCAGGGGAAGAACTAATCACATATGCCTCTCACTCTCTCATTCTCTCCCTCCTCTCTCTCTCTCTCTTTCTCCTTTTTTCCCTCTCTCCTCTGTGAAAAAAAAATCCCGTTCAAATTTGTAACTAAACAAATTTTGGTTTCACTGGAAAGTACAAGCGCACCTCGGGGCCACACGGTAATGAAAGGCAGGCGAGTGCAAGCAAAGTCTTTACCCCGACAGATTGACAATAAAGACGGCGAAGACGAATCATGCGCCTCGCCGCGTGTTGTCGTAATCAACTTTGTTGTGTGGTGCTGGGAACCGTACAGGGCTAGCAAGTCCGTAGTCTTCTCGTTCCAGTCGCCTTTTTGCTCTCAATTCTAAAACTGCCGCTCCTTCGTTAGTGTATACATTGAGTTGAACCCTTGCTCTATTAATGGTTGCAGCAAGGGAATACAGAGAACAAATGGAAGCCTATACTCAATATTGAGAAGGCTCCCTTCGGAATAAAAAGGAAAGAAAAATGCAAGAAAATAACAATGAATGAATTCTGGTTCCATTTTCTGAATTTTTTTTTGTGGTCGAGGCTGCACTTGAATATTTACTTGTACGTGATATCGACCCCATTGGGTCACTGCTCATGAAAAGAGACATCACGAAACAGCTGGTGAGTGCAGACTACGGAGGCTCGGTGATCTGAGGCCCATGGAGCGAGGGACAACATGGGTGTTTCCGGTCGGTTCGCCCCACTCCTCACGCTCGGCTGCTCCGCTGCATATAAATCGCTGCATATTTCGCATTTACCGGATGGTGAGGTTTTTCACGTGGACGCCTTGACACTGGGGCCCCGTACTGTTCAATGCCACAATGAGAGCCTGTCACTCACGACATCAATCAATCAAGATTGCATTTGACAGTTTGTCAAAATGGATGTCCCCAGGGCTCGATGCTTGGGTCACGCACACTATTATCAAAAGTCACATGACGTAGATCGAGATATATCAGTGTATGTGGTATGTGCGTGTATGAATTTTCCATTATGCTTTTGACATTCATACACCCCAATAATGGATTCAAAATGCGAGTGCGGTCGAATACACTGCATTTATCATGCACGTCACGACAAAACAAATTACATCGTCGAAGTACATTCACACATTCCTACATTCCAATTATAAAATGCCCGTACTCGACGCTCGAAACGTGATGAAATGACCTGATTCACAAACATGTGTTTACTATTACAAGCCTGTCAGACCGTGGTCCTCCCTTCAATTAAACTAATGTATAGAAACTAAACACAGAGAGATCTAACTTCATAACAAATAACTATTTGCTTTGCTTTAAATGTGCAGGTAAACATGGCATTGGAAACACCCACAATGCCCCCATGCGAGCGAGATTCAACAAAAACGGTTCACACCACCAACAACAACAGCACACAAAATAGCCAGTACAGCAGGAAAATAAATGAAAATAACTGAAACCAACCCACATCTTTCTTATACATCATTTTAATGCAGGCTGGACCCCTGGTGTGCGATATATAGCTCAATGTGCTCCTGAACGGTTTCCCGCCGAGTTCCCAATTGGGCCAATTATTCAATTTCGTCTTTAAAGGTATGATTATTTTCCTATATGACATTGTTTAAGTAGGCCTAGGAGATCCATTGGAGTTTTATAGTTCTGGCTTCTTTGCCTGGTTCCCTGTACACCAATTGAGGTACCGTGCAAAATGACTGGGCTACAGCCGTATAGGTAGCAGCGCAAACGTTGAAGAATAGTGCTCTTAAGCCATCTGGGCCAAATTTTATAGAGCTACTTAAAAAGCAGACAATTTTGCCTAACAACTTTGTGCTAAGCAACATTTAGCAGGATACCAGTCAAAAGTGGTGCATGTGACATGGCACTTAGGCTGGTAACCTTATTCCGGTAAGCAGTGTTGTGCTTAGCTTCTACCGTTTTGTGCAAGCAGCTCTATGAAATTTTGCCCTGGCGACAGCCACCGACGAAGCCGCAAACTCGAACACGGCCAATAGCCTCAGTTTTAGTGTGGGTCCTGTCTCTACTGTGTTAGGTTTCATTCGTTTGGCTATAGACGTCTTATAAACACGTCAATACGGCCGTGTGCAGAAATGGAGCCTGTGACTGTTGCTAAGGATGGTATGCTTCTTCAACGCATGACATCGTGGCGATCAAGCCGCAGCGGCAGCCGAAGCCGCCAATTCGGACCTGGCCTATTCGTCATGAGTGCGTCATGTAAAGACCTTATGCATTGACGTCATCCAGCTGCCATCTTAGAGGTAAAACGGTGACGAAACAATCGAAACGCACAGATTTGTACGCGCAGCGCACAGGATTGGCCAATGAATAACCTCATTTTGACCTCTAGGCGAGGGCGCCCCTACTGATATGACGTCATGTGCATAAGGTCTATTCTCTTTGAAATGAACGCCCGACGAAAAGTCTTGCGCGAGACTGCTGTGCTTTGCTTCACGTCGCGCAGGCTACGAACAACCTGCATTGTGTTGACTCGTAAAATACCTCATGGTCGATATATATATGTATATATGTATCTTCTTCTTTTTTTAAACCTGCGGCCGATTTCACAAAGATTGGTCTTAACTGTGTATCAATCTTAATTGCTATAAAGCAAAGTGTGATGTCACAATAACAATCACCGTATGACAACTCATCTTCAGATGAATCTTAGCGCTTTGTGAAATCCCTTAGTTGAACAAAATACGATCAGTAAAAGAGAAGTACAAGATCTGGTCCAACCCTCTGGTCATTCGTTCAAGATGATGTTTTTGAGCCATGATTTAAGTTCCATAGGTAAATGCAGCACCGTACTAAACAGTCAGTATGCAAGAATGAAGTTGGTGCAAACACTGGGGATGTGCTAGTCTTGTTCGCCACTCGTTTCAAAGTGGTTGTAAGACATTTAAAGTAGACCAGCGCATGCAGCGGGGTGTAGCTTCGTATCAAATCAATATGCATGATGAATGCAACATGCACGCCGTGAGTTTAAATTTTACACCATTTTGTGGAACACCTCACTCTCAGCCGTCTTCGATTACGAAATTACGCACGCACATTGACACACCGTGTGCCCAGACTGCCCCCAAGAAATCTTGCTGAGACAGATCTCGCATAAATTTGCATCAATGACCAGTAAGTGAGAGTCATTTGTCACTTTTTATTCCAATTTATAACAATTTCATTTCGTAATAGGAAATGCATCTACCACGAATGTTTCTGACAGTTTTACTTGAGGAGAATAAATGAATACATTTTCGTTTCGGCGGTTATTTCTATTTTGTTTTTTTAAGGATTGTTCTCGATCGGACGAAAAATACTGCCCTCTTTCGATCAGTTTAAATTAAGGGCTGGCTGGAAATTCAAAGATGCCCTTCAGGAAGCTTGCAATGAGCTGATATAGGACGCGTGACGTCATCACCACCTACCAAACAAAATGGCAGACGCGGTATTAAACACTAAGCACACATTATGGTAGTAGCGGTGCTGATTGGTAGTTTCATTTTTATTTGCTTCAAGAAAGCTTGCACAGCAATAAGTGTCTTCAAATTACTGCCCTGAAGGTAAGATAAATCTGTCAAAAAAAAAGGAACAATACTAAAAAGTGCACCTTGCCTTGATGTTTTCTGTTGAGTTTGTTTGAATACTAGTCAGAGGGTGTCTGTCAGCGAGGCGCAGAGACTGGCGGCCTGATGGTATTTATACAAGGCCCTGTGTCATCCTGACAAGTCAGCGTGTAAGTTCAGACAGCTTACATCCCTATCGAGAGTGCATGATTACACCATATTGCAGACGGAGTGCATTGCATTAAAAGATACCATCCCAAGAAGTCAATCCTAGCGTGCGGAATAACAACCAGAGAGAGAGAGTTAGAGAGGGGGAGTAAAAGGAAGAGAGGGGCTGGAGAAGCAAAACTGCCTCCAGCCGTTAACCGTCTGAGGAGGGGCAAAGAAACCAGGGATGAAGCGATCGCGTAACATCGCAGGGTATAACTAATTTGATACGGAGGGAGGGAGACAGTTGGCCGCGGGGTGCACGCCAGGAAACCTCTAAGCCAAAGTACACGAAGCGCACACCGAGGCTAATGCACTTAGTAAAGACTATACCACGGTATGATGCACTCCTCAGTACACCACGCTCTGACTCACGAGCTCGTTCGTCTGTAGGCGCTTTATCTACTCCACACACACCATCCAGCCCGCAACTACTCCACACACTATTTTTTCCTTCTTCTTCTTCATACAGAAAGCACTTCGGACAAACGATAAAGCAATCTTGTTAGACGTGTAGCATCTGTCCTCTTAACTACATTTTGCCCCGCCTTCCCTACCGTCCCACAGTCCTAGATAATCAGATCAAGCTTGTCAGGAATTAGCATAATTGAAATCCATGCAGACATTCGTTCGCTCTGTAAAATATTACCGCGTACACAAACACTACTACTAGACTTTTTTTCCCCGGGACTTCGGCAACGTCCATGACTATTGCAATCACCATGTATCAATTTCCAATCCAGGGCCTGAATCCCACTGTACTTTTTTGGGGGGTCTAAATTGTTTTTAAATTAATAAATCAACAGAACCAGAGATGAGCATTTCGAGAAGAAAAAAATTCATCACGATATTCGGCGGTCAATTTGTCTTTTGGTTTGTCGCGGCTCTCCGGAAATTGCATTCGCCAAATGTTTTCCCTGATTGCTTGGTTTCCTATGCGTCGTGAATAACGCATACGTTTTAAATGCGTCGTTGCTGCATTTTCGGTTGTTGGACAAACTGAAGAAACCCCCCCCCAAAAAAAAAAACATTGTACTGAAACGATATTTGATGTAAATGACAGGTTTCACAGAAATATCGATAGATCTTCCCGGATGATGTTGACTGTCACGAATCTTAAAAGCCTTCACTTTACCTTCGGATCCTATTTTGAATATCTAACGTACCTCTATGTCTTAGCATTACTCCAAGTCGTCCTAAAGGCTTATTATGAAATCAGTTCCGAAATGAAGGAAAATATTTTCTATGTTTGTAGTTATAAACTGACAAATGGAAGAACATGTTGACAGTATTTCGCGGGCTCATGCAATGGCTTTGATCATATACATGCATTAAAAAAAAGTGCATTAAAAACGTTTCGCAATTGTGCCTCGGCTGCAATCATAAAGAGTACAGGCCATATGCGCGAGCGCCATCTTAAAAGCACACCGCAATGCATCTTGGGAAACCGGGTACAGTTAAACAAATAAATCAAGCTGCCAATATGGACGCCATGCTGTAGTTTACATGTAACTATGCCAGGTTTTATAATCGTGTACCACATTGCTTTAAAATATTAAGCGCGCCATGATGGTTGCCAGTGCTGCTTGGACTCGGATTTCACCCAGAATCCTTTGCGCGCCGGTCATGCCCATTTTGGGACATGCATATTGGGCTATTAAAAATTGGATTCGCCGGGATTTTTTTTTTTTTTGGTTAAAAGAATATTATTAAATACAGTAATGTTATCAAGTTACCAATATCATCGATATATCAACACTGTGCTACCAAAAACAAAAAGGTGAAACATCAGTTATAACTGTTTTTTGTAGTACTTGAGTTCGCCCTCGCAAAATGCAGAAGGTAGAAGAAAGGACTTTAAGACATGCGGCGATCTTGCTTGGTTTGTTTCCCATTCAACCTGCATGTAAAGCCGTGCGCGAGGTTTGCGACTAAGGCTACTGTTGCTCAGGGTGCCCGATTCGTCAAAAGTAATCAGGTGACGATGAAGCCAAAGCCACAGCCTCTAATTCAGACACAGCCTCACAAAAATGGAAGCCGTAAAAGACGGTGAGGCTGGTCCCTTCACACAGCCTTTTATTATCCTTGGATCGCAGGACACCTGACAGAGGTTACCACACCGTGACCAACGGTCTACGATGCAGGTTATGGCGACGGATGCTTCTTTAGAGCACAACGACCCCTCAAACGGCTTCGATAATAAACACAAAACAACATTTGGGACGATAATTTGTCAAACTTGTCACCGCAAACCCTAGACATTATTCCCCACAAGACCACACTGCACACAAAAGAATACAAGTTTGCATATATAAAGCAAGGTGTACCCCTACCCCCTTTGGTAAGGCGATGATTCATCACTAGAAACCGGGTGAGACAGAATGGGGAATGCCTAACTTCACGTTGATTAATAAGATGTGCACTCCACGTGGGACACAACACACACGCACCCCCCCTTCCCCCACATGTGGATTGATGAAGGAGACACCGTGTGCATGCAAGCATGCACACGGCCGGAGGATGAGGAGCACTGGCTCTCCCGGATAGCAATCTGAATTGATGAACTACCTAATAATACAAATCACCCTGTAGTGCGCACGTGCACGTACCGGGGTCTCGTTAATCAGGACACGTCCAATTTAACAAATTATGCAGACAATGCGAATTAGATTTATCACCCTGGTGTTCACTGCACTCACAGTGGGGGCTGCTAATGGCGTTATACCCAGTCCTTGATTAGAATGGAGATCTGGTCTTTTGTCTCAATACGATTTAGTGTTTCCTGCAACTCATAACGTACAAATCAGATGACAGAGAAGGGGGAGGTGGAGAATGTGTTGAAATAGCATGTAAAAACAGTGTCTGGAGTGGTATGGGCTCTATATCAAGTTAAATCAATACACTGTCTCTTGTATAAACCATGTATAAACGACGGAGTGAACATCGACTGTAGTGGCCGGATCCAGGGTTAACGCTTAGAGTGCACGCACCGCACGAAACCTAAAGGCTGATGAAGGTTAGAACCGAGCAGAGTAGAGTAGTGTAGGGAGATCTGCTTGAGCAGGAAGGACATTGACTTTGATACCATACTAACTATAGATAAAAACGCTGTAAGTGTAAGTGATAGCATGGAGATGAGTCGCACGTTCCGTCAAGTGAATATCCCATTGATGCGTGTCCCAATGCGCATGATCGGCACGCAAAGGATTCTGGGTGAAATCTGAGTCCAAGCAAC
>CM021535.1:4776898-4787930 GCA_010994315.2 Pisaster ochraceus
ATGAAGTGAATTTAAAACGTGTTCATTTAGTCAGACCTCGCCGTTGACCATGTACACCACTAGACTTAAATTAATGGTATTGTTATAGTGTTAACTCTTGAACAGTATACTTGAATAGTATATCTATAGTATATGTTATAGTATAGTTATAATATAGTATATGTCATCTAATCCTTGCTCTACGATTATATCTACCCCCGTGGTTCAACGCTTTAAATGAGGTAGTCTGGAACCCATTGCCTTTACCTCGTGTTATATTGCTGGCTTTCCGTAACACACACTTTCAAATAATATAAGCCCGTGCACAGTATTGTAACTCGCACCATCGATCGACATTTAGGTTTCGATAAGGCGAACACCCTTACTAATTATTCATCATCTTTGTGTGGGGGTGTGTGTGTGTTCGAGAAGTATCGTGTACGTTTTCGCCCTGGGGTCAATCTTCCACTTAGAGCAGACGGATAGTTCTGATAACTCGGAAACCATCTTGAGATATGAGAAGAGCTTCCCCACGAGTAGTGGGTTCATCGTATCCCTTGCCCCCCTGCCCGGTGAAACCGTATTCACGCTAGGGGCGCTCATCTGACATTATCCTCGCGTCACACGGGGCCCCAGATGCTTGTCACATAAGATACTCCGTTTAGGACGCTTCTTTCCATCCAAACCAACGGTGCGGTGCTCCCACAGGGGTTTACGGGAGACCGCCGACGTCTTTTACGCAAAACAAATAAGGTCTGTTTCATCAACGGTGGATCATACACACACATATCCGCGAGGCTGAGTACGAGGTGGAAGATAATATCGATCTCTCGCCCAGGGGGTGAACGCGGCAACTGGTCGATGATGCAGCCCCAGAAAAAAAAGAACCAGCGAGCTTTCTGTTTATAATCATAATGGCATAAATTAACCCATATTTCAGTCTAATTTACTACATCAGGGATGTCTGGGGTGAGACAAAATAATGCAAAAATGTATGTGTGGGTTTCAACTACCTCTAAAAACTACATATTGCTTTTATATTCAAGATGTACTGTCAAGATTTAGTATTGACTGTTGACAGAAGCAATGCTTCCTGCTTCTATCTATACCTAAACACAAGTTAAAAAAAAACAAAAAAAACCCCGATTTCTTAGTACTTTTAATTGCAAAGCCAGAAGTATTGATCACTATCACTATTACATTAATTACAACGTAATTTTCCTCGTGACCATTTCTGTCAAGCAAGACTTCTATAGTGCTTGATAGCTTATTACTTTTTAGCCTCAGAATGACCAAATCACTTCAACCTCAGAGGCCAAGATGGCCACTCTGTGATATCGAATTTTACCGTAGAATGCGAACACGCGAGAACACACGCGAGAACGAGGGTTCACTCCAATGTTACATTATTAGGCTATTACAACCTGATAAACTACATTTGGTCACGTGGTTGCTGAACGACATTTTCGGTCCTAATGCAACACAACCATGCGCAGTCTAAACTACAGCACCCTGTGTTCGCCCGTGCATTTTTGTTTGACACAAATTGGCTTCTAATCGCAAGTTGTCGCAACTCTCTCGCAGCTCTGAACTGCACCAGAGTAGGGCGCCCTCGGCGAGAGAATGACCCAAAACACTTCAACAACAGAAGCCCCAAAATGGCAGCTCCGTGGCATCAAGTCTTACCGTAGAATGCGAGCACACGAGAACACACGAGAACCAGAGTTCAATCCAATATTACACTTAATATAGGCCTATAAGTACAACCCATTAAACTATGGGCCGACACGCATACCTCTCTAGCTCTATCGAGCTGTTTCCCATTAGGGGAAAACGAGGACATGCTTTTGTTCTTGACTGATTGCTAATAACCAACCCGGCACTCCAGACCGTACATCTACTTAGATTGATTTTTCCCCTCAACGAGTCGGCGCAGTCGATGTGCGAATAGCACACTACACAGGTTTGCCCTTTCAGATGCAACCTTTATCATGCGGCACTTTTTTCTGGTTTCTTGACTTCTCGTCTGCGTCATTGATTGTTTTACATCTTATAAAAGGGAACCAGACTAATTTTCCCTGTCAGCCTCGGTTTGGCTACGTCTAACTCTGCATAACTTGAAGAACGCACCTTTTTATAAATATTATATTATGGGGCATTTTTTTGCGTATAATCTACAGACAGAATTTAGACGTGTGGGAATTTAGAAAGAGAACAACGAACTCGAGTAAAAAAAACACTGCCCGTCCACCGATCGACGTGTCATCACCATCTTCCAATAACACATCAGGATATAGAAGCTCACATTAAATTACGCCGAATGTTACACTCTTTGAACATTCTGACAATCATTATCTTTTAATATTATCCACCACAACCGCTATGACCCAAACTAGGTCAAAGCAATTCCCTGGTGACATTGCTTTATTATACCGGGGGGAACCAGTCAAAATACGTCAGAAATACAACACCGTGTTTTATTAATATTTTCCCCCCAAACCGGTCGCACACGACGATGGCTCGACTCCCGAGCTCGTTCCAAACCCCCCTCAAACGATAACAACACTGGCTCTGTTTTTCAACACCCTCTAGACGGTTATCTTTCCCTGTGTTTTCCTTTCCGCAACCTGGGGTTGAATTCCAGCCTGGATATAGATACGCACGGATGGCAACGCTATACAAAACTCCCCGATCATTTATTTGCACTCGTCCCGTCTTCAAAGCCAACTTTGTTGTTGTACCTCGACAACGCTAGCTTGCGGGAACCAGCCATGTTTATTAGTACGGTGCTTGGCCATCCATCATAATTGCATGACACTCCAATTTACGGATTTTTTTCTTCTTCTCTTTTTTTTTTCTTCTTCTTTTTAACCATTTTGGTTTGTCTGTTTTTACCGCAGCGTGGCCGGGGAAACCTTTGCCCGGGTAAGTCAACTTTTCAACTTTCTAGATTCTCTATTACAAGGCCCTAAAAAGGCTATGCATCAACGTTTGTTGCCCTCCACAAAGAAGAAAGAAACACCTTTTTTTAAATTGAGTATTCATGACAATGCGATGCCGGGATGCATGAACCGGTAAAATTGTTAATCATATTTCAATTTTAAAAATACATATTTATTCAAAATGTAATAATACTGACAAAATTGGAAACTAAAATCAAATAAAATGAAAGTACTTCAAATTATCTGACTGTTCAATTACAAATGTCCATTTATATGGATGAATAAATTGTTAGAAATTGTTTATTGCAAAATTTCGCCTTTTCACCCCTTGCACTAACGTAATCGCGCGGCTTCTTTCTGCCTATATTTATATGTTCTGCCATTTTGGAGTCAAATTTTGTATTGCAAAATGTTACCTATTGACCCCTTGCAATAACGTCACACGCCGCCGCTGTCTGCCCACGGTCTGCCATGTTGGAGTCCAATGGGGACTTTCGGGACGCTAGGTGGCAGCAGACTTACCGGGTAAGTTCCACTGGTCTCTATTATACTGTCAGTATAATAGAGATCGGTGGTAAATTCATCGTTCTCGGTAATGTGCTCATGCTCAGGACTACGTAAACGATCGAAATTTAACCGGTTAGTCTGCTGCCACCTCGCGTTCCCAGGTATCCAAACTCGAAATTTCAAACATCGAAAAATACAATCCAAACATCAGTTTGCTTGAGTGCTATAGCCTGGTAGTAGAAATAAGATCATATTCACGCAACATTTTTCTCAAATCAAGGATTATTACGTGCATCTCAGGTGGCAAAAATTCCCCCAAAACGGTTATATTTGTTTTATATTCATGGTTTATTGACATTCAAACTTGTTGCCAGAGATAATATTGCATCGAACTGTAGTCTGAAATGACATCCCGGTTTGTTTTCGTTCTGATTTACAGTAAGTGGTGTGTAGCTTATAAATCGGCAACCTTTTCGGGTTACCAAGTAATATACGATCGCCTTTTGAATTCTGATGGAAGGAATGGTTTACGCAACACACAGTGTCGCACGTATTAAACCATCAACGCAAACTCCCCAGCTAGCATAATACGTAACTGTTGCTTGTTGATGAGTTAGCAGCTAGTGCAATGTGCTTTTGGGACTGTACATATGATTTATGGTTCTTTGTGGTTGCTAAGCGCAGACGAGTAACGATGAATCTCTCCGCTTCACCTGGATGTTGGGGCTCATTTAATTAATGAAATTGATTTACTCCACGGTCATATAATCAGCGACATTGGTTTGAAGTGCACCCTGCCTTTCCCTCTTTTTTGATAACTCATTTTTCCCCGGTCTTGGGATATTAGATAAGGGTGATGAATACTAAGGTGACGACCATTATTTTGTATTTGATGGAAGTAAAGGACATGGGGGGATTGGGGTTGATGCATTGGTGAAAGTGATGATGATGTTTTTACGATGTTTCTTTAGCTCTGCAGTAACGGTGTCTCTTTTAGTGCTAATGGATGATTGATGGTAGCTTTGAAGGGACTTTACACATTCATAAATGTTGTATTTGTTTTTTCTCTCGAGAAAACGTGGGATTGTGGGGTAGGATTTAGTATGAAAATATCGCTCCACCGACCTGTGCGTCCCGTGAATGCTGAGACAAAAAGGTGAAGATGTTAAGCTGCCAGACAGCAGCCCTTGTTGTATGTACTCAAACCAAACACAATCAAACGATGGTCGGCCGACCATCGCTTCAAAGTTATGAGTTCTCAAATACTTGAAATGACACCTGGCGAAACGATTTCGCTGCTACTTGACGATGGAAATAATTATGTACTTTCAGTTAAGTAAGTTATTTTGTAGTGACTTGGAAGTAATTTGTTTGTTCTTGTCTGCAAATGATGTTGTTAAAATTAGTAGTATAATAAGTGCGTCGATGAAGTGGGGTAGTGGTGGTGGTTAGTTTGGGTGGCGTGATGTTGGTTGTGGGGGTGGGGGGTGGGGGTAGTGGGTGGTGATTTGTCAAAACGAACAGAAGCGCATGACAAACGTACCTAACATTACTGGCAAAGCATTGTTATGTGGGGTTACTACTGGTCAGTACCTTTGTAATTTATAAGTTCTATTGAAGCGTCGAAAAATAGACTGGTTTTGCTCTTCAAAAAAAGAAGAAGAGGGTGTATAGGCCTATTGTATTTATGTTTTTCCTTACGAATGTAGACCGGATTTTCTAAGCTTAAGTTTTAATTATTGTACATGTGCTTGTTTGCATTAGCGCCATGGGCACTTTTGTGGGTTTGTGCGCTTTACAAGTTTTCATTTATTATTATGATTATTATGATATCTAATCCGGCGGATGTCACAAAATAGCTCCTTTTAAAGGGTGATCATAATAACTGGAAAACACCTTTTCACTCTGTACAAACCTCGTTTTTTTAAACCACAATCCGCCATAAATAATGACAGACTATCGGCGCCAGTGTATCTGACAACACGTGACGCGTGTCAAAGGTCACCGAAAAACCAGCCATCAAAAAGGAAGCCGCCTGAAGAAAGAAGAAACCGCCCACCACAAGAGAAAACACTAAGTCAAGAACAGACACCGAACGTAAATAAACAGCCTCCGCTATCGCATTTTCCGACATCTTGGAAAACGTAGACCTCGGTGGAATGTGACACTTGACCCCACTTTGACCCTTTTTTTTTAGGCCGGTGGGTGGGGCAGTGCGCGCGTAAAATAATACGTAAAGCCATTTTCTGCAAACTGGCGTGTGGACCACAATGATCATCTTACGGGGGCTTTACGGACTCCGAGTGCCCCCCTCTGAGTTCCACAAATAATCAAAAGAGGGGAAATGTTCAGATCGAGTTTTATTGCCCATCAGGCCATGACCGGATCGGTCCTGACGTATTTATGGGCCTATAATCTGATGTATTTGTCAGCAATCTAGATGTGATGTAAACTATAAATAATTGTTTAAAATCTTGCGTTAAGGGCCTATTAACAGATACACGAATAAATCAAAGACGGCTCTTACTTGGATATCGCGATGGGTTAAGGTTTGTGATGCGGAGTTGGTCGGAGGGCGAGCTCATGGGCACAGGATGGCTGGCCCTGGACTCCATTTCACAAAAGCATTAAGATTCACTTAGTTTTCAGAATTACAGCGGCAATGGTGTAACCAGACAGGTGGGTGCACTTGTCTTTGCCCCCGCTTCTTGCCCCCGCGGCCCCCGCCCCAAATGGAAATGTCTGGTTACGCCACTATACCGTTAGTGATTTATATTGTGACATCTACACCTTGATCAGCAATTAAGGCTGATTTGCAATTAAGATCATTCTTAACTCTTTGTGAAAGTCGAGCCCTGGTTAAAGAATGACGGACACTCTCTACAAAAGGAGCTGGGATTTAATAAGGCAATAGGCCACGTGATTCATAAACGGCAACAAAAATCAGAAAATCTAACCGCACAATCAGAGGACAAGGCCAAGACATGGGCCCTATTTCGTAAAAAACTAAGCAAGTTTTAGGTTTTCTTTAACAGAAAAAAAATGGCGAACTATAAGCAAAAGTGTATATATTTTTCGTAAACAATCAAGAATTCGATTCGTTGACAATGCGTGTGCGCGTTCACAATGATGCTTTGGTTGGTCACTCATTTTGCTTACAGTTGAACCACAGACAAGTTTGCTTCTGGCTTTCTAACGGTGTATATAAGCAGTGGTTGTGAATTACTAGAGTGTCTGCTAACGGGTGGTCTGCTTGGAAAAATGATCTTCTGTACAGCTTTATGAAATTTGCCCCATAGGTATAACGCAACAATGAACATAGAATTCTCAAAGCTTGATATTCAATTTTAAAACCACTTGTAATCAATTTGTACAGAAACAATAACACATCAACAACGTTAAAATAAAACCAGCCGCTAGTCTTGGTTTCGTTGGAAATACGGTCACCATCTGTAGCAGAAAATAAAAAGCCAATAATTTAAATCCAGACATTTTGTGGCCGTCTGCAGCTAGGTCTAGCCTATAGCCTGGCACACACTTCTCCTGCCTCTGTCACGCCGTTCAAACGTCCGGGCCGTATCTCTCTCTCTCCTGGGTTAACCCCTTAGGTCATTCGTTCCTGGCACTCCGCTATTAATTTCCATTGATTTACACCCCGGCTACAATTCATTACATTCTCAAATAGTTCTCGTTAGAAGGAAACAAAATAGCCAGCTGGTATTTTTTTTACGGCTAATATTTTCCCACAGGTTGGGGGAAGTGTAATCTGTCCGCGAATGTCTGTGGCATGGCGTGCTTCTTAAAGGGGTTGATGAAGACTCTCGTACTTATTTTTACCAACTTACCAACTAGAAAGGACATATGTAAAACAGTAATTGCCTGACATTATATTACTTACATAACTTGTATGTTAGCAGATATTCATGCTTAAAGACAGTAACACAGAGTTTATTTTAATTGTATTATTATTATTATTATTTTTAAATCTTGTGAATGATTTGTCTCTGAATCGCGTCGAATTCACTTCACCATTGTGAAACGCTACGAGTGCGTGGGGGTTGACAAAATCTGATCAGTGTTAGTACGTCACGATCATTCTATGAATTATTCACGAGTTTGGGGCTTTTCTTGGCCGACGTGAATGCTGATCAAAATGGCTATAAAATGCTGGTATACTCAGTGTAACCGATTCTTAAACAGCTGCTTGAGCGAAAAATTTTTAACGGGAATGTTATTCAAACTTGTTTGTAATGTGTTTGTTCATCATTTAAATGTAATTTTGATATTTGTACATTTTCCCATAAACTATCAATATAAAAAAATTAACCTCAAGGTTTTGGAAAAACTAGAAACACTTCTGCCGTTGACGGCATGCGTCAAAATGACAATACTTTGACGTCATGTGTGGGATGTTGCTTTGTTATACCTCCATGCTGCAACAAAGCGGCTGTACAAAACGGAGCTTCCACATGACGTAAAGTGAGCTTTTCGCGAATCTTTCTGAAAAGCACTGGAGAAGGGTATTCAAAGTGACTGTGTTTTTTTACACATTTAAAATCTGTTTAATCTCATGTGAACTCAATTTCCTTATTGATTGACAACCTTTCAAATGAATTTCAGCGAAGACCACTCGTTGCAATTTTCGTTTTAGTAGGTCTTTAATCACTATAACGGTACGGTGTCGGTATATACGCTCCCGTTCCAAGCCTACACTAATCAGTGACTTATTTACTTTGCAGAGGCTTGGGTGTACACCCATTTGTAGCTGAACATGGGTAACCTCCTACTATGGCCTTCTCACTCCTCACAATTTTCTCCAACATTATACAATATAATGTCCCAACACAAATCAGCTCTGGGAACAAAAAACACCCATTCAACCGAATGAATGACTTTTTCGTCATTGGATTAAGGACCGAAATTAACCTCTGACCCCCACGATCATTCAACCTCGATCTCAAATCTTCCCATCACCTCCTCTTGAATTTCACACTCGCCCATCACACTCATTTAAGACAGATGTTTTGACACACTGCGCTCTCATTCGCACATCCATCAATTTAATGGCGATTCCTCAGTCCGATGGAGAGCGGTTAATTAATACTGAATTAGGTCACTTATTAAAAAGCTCACACTTTTTTTGTAGGTCATCGGAGATGCCGCATCGCATAACCATCCGAAAGCTCCGGATCTAAAGGAACCTGTCGACGGCGTGAGTCGATCATGTGGAAATGTGTGAACTGAAATAATGGTCCTAATAACGCATGATGAGGGCGATGATGACGGTGACCGTTATTACTGAATGGTGACGATCGAGGAGGGATTAATAAACCAGACTTGTTCTTTTGAACGCGGCGTGGGAAGGGGATGCTGGTGAGAATTATAAAACAAAAAATTCACAAGTACACACTTAAAGAATTTCACAAGACATTCCTGGGAAAGTTTGGCTGATCTTGTCCACACTTGAGCTGCCAGCCCTGGCAAACTCCCGGGAAATAGCCCTTTCCCGGGAATTTAAACCCAAGCTCATTGGGGGTAACGGTTAAGTGGGGGTAACCCCGCTGTCAATTCTTCACAGGAAAATTGCACCAGGTGAAACGAATATGGGGTGAGCTCATCATGGGGTTAGACATCCCACCGTGTTCAAATTACCAGGGAATTTGCCAGGGTTTTATTTCCTGGGAATGGACTTGTGCAAAGGGCTTTAGTATGAATGCCACTTTTGAGATACGGGAATGGGATATTATTCACACAGACTTGTGCACAAACCCAAACCCTCACCAAAGCACTCATCCAAAGACTTTGTGATTTTCTTCAGCCCGAAATGGTAAATTTGGGCGAGTGTGCGACTAATTCTATAACTTTTTTTTTTTTTAAACGAGAAAATGAAATCAGGTCGACAGTAAAACTTCTTCTCCTAAAAATATTGTGATGTTTAGTGCCTCCTTTTCATAAAAAAACAAAAACGAAGCATGCCTGCCATAATATTTACGGTCATCATGAACAATATAATGCCATGCGATTGTGGTGCACGGGAAACCAGATTATAGAGCCATACGTTGATAATTTAAGAACCATGACGGGGAGGGGAGGGGCGGGGCGCGAGGGGGGGATGATGACGATGATCATTACACCAATCAGCGTATAAATTATCACCCTATTAATTATTATTCAGCACTTTGGATGGTAACACAGCGGTCAATAATTATCAAGAGGTATGCGTCAGAAATATTTAAACTTAACCCGAGTCAATATTTGGCTTAAGTTCATGGACAACCATTGTAATTGCAGCAGACACTGAGAGAATAAAACATGCATGAATATCATACAAAACAAAAGGAACGTCTGGATGAAGAAACTGCATAAATTACTCACCTATAATAACTCACGCTTCGGTCACAGTGCACGGTGAAGATTATTCTGAGTCTGTCACTGGGCGAAATAAAGGAACACCCCATGCACAAACTAACCACTTAGAATGAAAAATGACTGCCGTTTGCAGCAGACAGATCCATTTGGACGGGGCAGTGTTTCACGAGCAAACCGATGAGGCAGTCAGCCTATTATATATTGCATGCAGCCAGCCATGCCTGTTGTAATTGTCATATACGGAGGCTAGTTCTCTGGATGGAAGTGCAAAGAACCTAGCGGGTTTTTTTTTCTTCTGGAAATAATTTTGATCGATGGTTCATAGTTAATGTTCAACGTCTCTTGAAACGCATGGTTATGCGGTAAATAAAAGCTCACCCAACGATCAGAATTGAGACGGACTGTTGTAACGTTTCACGATCCATCCAACCACACGCTGAATCATATAATTTAGGCCTGTGTAATTATTATCAGGCCTGGTTGAACGAGCTTCAGACAGTCGCTTTAGTGCCTAAGGTGGTTTTTCTTTTCCTTGTCTGAAATTGTCATTTCTGTATTAAGACAGGCAACAGTGAAGATTGTCATTCTCTAAGCAGTTTATTAGGCCGATAATAATGTTAAAAGATGTCCACTTGAAAATTAATGGCGTTCGTCAGTTATCGACTGTTGGGGGCGCTTGTCAAAAACCAGGCTGGCGTTTTTAGATGCATTTTTTTTTTTTTGCACTGCTGACGATGAGGGGCGGGGGCTCTTGGATCCCCAAAGGGGGTTGTGAGGTTGCATACATTAGGGTCTACACTGCGTGTATTTTTGGATTTGTTGTGGTGAGCCGGCGATGCAAAAGGCATGTGAAGTTACACCAATTATACCATAATAAAAGGCAACATATAGCTATTGGTGGCAGAGGGTGACGTCACCAACTCCCAAAGTCGTCACCAATGGGAAAATCCAGTTAAAAGAAAACAATATGAGGCAGAGCTAAAGACGCAATCAATTCAAAAACGCGTTGCCTAGACTATCCGTAACCATGGTGATTTGGACGTCTTCCCTGGGGACGTGTACTGCATAGACCCCACATGTCTGTCACAGTAGTCTTGGTTCAAGAAGTGTTGTGCCATTCATAACAATATTTCGCGTAAAGTGTGTTGGCGAACCAGCTGAGAAAATGAATTATGTTATGAAAACTAAAGACACCACATTCATGATGACCTGAGATTGAAATCCTCTGTATTTAT
>CM021535.1:4857356-4871861 GCA_010994315.2 Pisaster ochraceus
TGTACAGTGAAGTGGTATGAAATTATGTCCTCATAAACTAAGAAACTTTCCATAATGATTACATAGAACCTGTAGAAATTCAAGAGGTTTGTTTGGGTTCTAGCCCAGTAACCCCTATGGGATCTCATCCATCATCATTGAGGCGATATTGAGAGCTGCAAACGCATGAGAGAAGGGGGCTGGCTGAGTGTAACAGGAGAGGCTGAAAGTCATGGGCATTAAACATTTATGAGTGATGACCGATCAATACCAGTAATGCATCCCTATAGTTTATACACTAGGTGTAATCAACATGTACCAGGAGGAGAACTGAGGTGTTGAAAAGTTCATTATTTGTTCGGTGTTCTGTGTTTGTGGTACATGTACCTTGACTCTCTAGTGCTGTACCAGGGGTCGATTTCACAAAGCAATAAAATCCATCGTAAGACAAATTGTCAGTATCACCATAGTGATTTACATTGTGACATCACACTTTACTAAGCAACTACGATTGATTTGCAGTTACGAGCCAATCTTAGCTCTTTGTGAAATCGGCCCCTGGCCTGGAAGTTCATGGAGGCCGTGGCCTCAGTTGGCCCTGGTCTTGGCCTTGGTGCCCCTTCAGAAGTTTGACACATAAACTTTATGATTTTCTAATGGAAGTGCCCTTTGCACAATGAAAATGGTCTTGCCCTCTCAAAGATGAAATTCCAGGCCAGCTGTATACATGTTTAACAGTTCGATGTAACATAGGGCTTCACATGTGTTTTAATGGCGCTAAGCACAACCAAACTTTGCTTACCAGATGCCAGAATAAGCAAAAACATCATGGCACGCGCACCATTTTTGACAGGTTCTGGCTCATTTTTTAGCCGAGCAGAAAAATGCTTTGAGCTCTGTTTGGTGTTTGAAGCACTATGAAGAATGCACACTGCTCCAAAAATAATGACAGAGCTCAAGTCAGAGTTGGAACCTCAGCCTACATGTAGGCTTGGAAAAGACCCCCCCCCCCTCTCCTGGAGTTCTTTACTAATTAAATACATTATAAGCTTGAAAAGTTATGGTTATTTGTTTATTTAACCTATCAAGTAATTCAACCACAAGGGAAACTGACTGAGTAAATTTACATGAAATTGACCTGAGTGGGATTTGAACCTGCAGCCTCCAGATTAACACGCCGACGCTCTACCAACTGAGCTATCTAGCCCTAATGTTGGCGGTCTCCCTATTTTGTCAATATCAGAAGTTAGTCAACCGGTATCTGGCGTGTAGCCAGGGATCGCACCCAAGTTTACGATACAACCTGGGATACGGCTTTCAGTCACATAGCATCTGACTGGGTAGTCTGGGGACCCCTAACAATGATATTAACAAATAAGGGAGAACGCCAACATTAGGGCTGGATGGCTAATCCGGCTAAGCCAGCACACTAATCCGAAGGTCACAGGTTCAAATCCAACCGCTGTCAATTTTTCTTTGTTCAACCCCAACAATTTTTCTTAAACCTGTCATAAAATCGATCAAGTGGGAACAACTTTTGAAGTTTCATTCTGCAGCATCTCGTTGACCATTGTCTGCCCATCAAGGCCCCCCCCCCTTGTTCCCACGGGTCTAGCTTGGTCTGCAATATTGCTCTTGATAAAATGCATGTATTTTCAAAACAGATGTTTCTTTGTAAAACTGTTGGTATCATAGCTGGGTTGGAGTATTCTCTCTTGTCTGTTGCACAATAAGGTAGACCTATTATTATCAAACTGCAATCTGGTAAATTCATAACATTGCCATGTTAATATAAGGATAAGGAATTTCAATTTTCCTATTTTTTTTTTCTTCAAAAAGTTGAGTACCATAGTTTAGATAACTTTCTGTGATTTACTTTCTTTGGTGGAAAAATAATAGTAATAATCATACGCATTTCTTATTCTCACTGGCCTGCTTTGGTCACAGCCCCTTAAAATTTTATGGAGCGCTATTTTTTCCTCGGACAAATTTAAGGATGGTGTGTGCACTTGCACTCCTTTAACATGACGGTCTGCTTTATGGTACACAAAACAAAAATGAGCTTTCTATTTGAGCTCCTAAATCATAAAGAGACAAAGAATTTCTACTTCAAAGACGTTATTTTGTTTTTATTCAATACAAGAACAAACGATACAAAGTGTTGTAACATGTAGTTAAAAAAAAACCAATACTCATGCAAGATTAACATTTGAAAGCAAAGTCATCGTGGGAATTCTGTACCATGGTCTTGGATAAATGATGAATGGGGGAATGACTCTTTGGTTAAGGGGGCAGATGGGTTGGTTTGTCCGAAAGTTTACACAGATAAAAACAAGATTTTTTATACCAGATAAATCGCCAGTTTTTATTTCTCTCGTCATTTTTGTTTGCTTCTTGCTGTGCCCGATTTTTCCCACACTGTTTTGCCTGAATTTGGGAGGGTAGTGTACAATGTAGTTGCCACCCCCCCCTTTCCCGGTCATTTGCCCTCCACTACAGTACATCACAAAATGTGCGTGTAGACTTTCTTAATTTGTAATAAAGGTGGCCTTCGTGGAAAGTTCCCTGACCCTACAGAATTGGGCTACATGTACAGTACATAGGCTTAAGGGGAAGGTCTCGGACAGTTTGTGTTCTTTTCTGCAAGCAACTGAACTTCCAAGGCATCAACATTTTTTTAAAAGATGCAATAAGGCCACCAACCCTTCAAATATCCAGTTCATTATCTTCAGATCATTTCAGCCTCTGGGTCGAAACACGAGGCCATTGCCACATTTTGCACGTCGGTCATTTCGGTGGCTGGTAAGCACATAATTGGGATGACAGCTATATTTTCTTTCACTATCTGTTATAACTTTGAAGGAACCAATAACATTGTCTGTGCTTGACCCAGGAAGAGTTCATACGAAATAGAGTATAATTTAATAAACAAGTAGTCCTACAGTGAGCGTTTCATTACCCTTTTAACCCCCAGAAGTGTCCCCGGCCAATTAAATCGGCCCAGTCTTCAGACTGTGTACTGGCAGGGCTGATTAAATCGCCCCTATTCATAAAGCATCGGTATTGGTTACTACAGCACACCACCTGACCTCAAAAGGACCTTTGTGAAAGTTCAAGCCGTGTCAGACCAAAAGTAAAGTTTAAGATGTCAGCTTTGAATTTGTGTATGTTTGGACTGCAGTAATTTGTTTCTAGAACCTCTACTTAAAAAAAGTAGTAATTTACAGCTGATGACTTTACACAGGACACTAGGGTTAAAAATGTGGGTTGCTTATTAAACCAAGCAGATTGTTGAAATGATACTTACAAATCTTCACACAAGTGGCAGGTTGGTGTTGGTGGGATTGTGCTTTTGATGAATACAAAAACATTACAAGCTCAGAGTATGTCATGAGAAATATATTTGGCTATTATGGGCTATCACAGATTTGTCCATTGAAAAAGTATATATAGGTAAATAACAAGCAATGGTAGTCAATTTGAAAAAAAGAAAAAGAAAATTGCTTGTTTTCTTTAGCTACCTATAATTGTTCACCATTCAAATCTGCGCTGGCCTTTATATAGCCAAATATATTTATCTCCTGACCATACATGTACTCAGACCAAGCTGTATTTTTTGTACCAAATTCCACGCTTGTATCATTAAAGGCACAGTACCCCCAAATCTGCAAATAGATCCCCCATCTGTCCCAGTAATCACTGTGTGCAACTGGGGCATTCCATTCACATGAAAGGGGTCAACAGTGACATCAATATCGAAGTTAATGTACAAATTAGGGTGTGTTACCTCAAAACAGAAAGTGCATTTCTGTTTAACTGACTTACAAAGACTGTTACTTCTTGTTGACATTTTCAAAGACACTGTTTGGTCGGTTGAATTTTTGTTGTGATTTAAAACATGTTTTGTTACATGTGCAGCTTTTCCTTTTCATTGTAAAATTCTAAATATGTACACAATCTGAATAATTACTAAATTTTTCCCTGTAACTTCATATAGTGTTGTTTCAGTCAATCATGACAGTTGTTCACTTCTTAAGATGTAGTAAAGGCAAAGTTTACCGTTGGTTTTCGGAACCAGTTGGTTGTTTTAACCCTACATAAATGTAGATATAATACAACAAAACTAACCTGTGAAAATTTCATTTCAAAAAGTGTTAGCATTTTTGCCGAAAATCTGGAGTGGTAATGTTCTTGCAGGAAGAATAATCTGTAAATGGAATACACAATCTGAGAAGAGTTTCATGCAGAAACGTTTCTCAGATTGAAATGTTTTTGAATCATTCTCTCTAAAACCACATTCCTTTGAACTTTGAAGGGAATTGTTTCTGAAAATGTTATACGTTATCAACAGCTGCAGTGCTTCTTACCAAGTAAGTTTTTATGGCCATTAATTTTTGGAGTAATTACCGAAGATACCTTGCCTTTAACATGCCTCCAGACACAGTGTGCATTTTTAAGTTTGCCTGCTAAACAAAATAGGTGAAACTGTCAACTGTATTACCAATGAGATTGTGATACATGTTCATAAAAGAGAGGCGATCAAGGTGGGCTGTTTGAATTATATACAAAACAATGAACTCAGAAATTTACTAAAAGCAAATTTAAAAAATCATATCCGTCATACCTTTGAACATAAGTACTGAAATTATTTTACAATCAAACAAAGGGTAACATCATTACAAACACTATAAACAATATTGAACATTTTATAATAATCCGGGCCTAGTACTTTATGAAGGCAAACAGAGGCAACTGTCTCCTTGCCCCAAAGTCATAGTGCCCCTTGAAAGGTTCATGTAGAAACTTAAAGGTCCCTCCATGTATCGGTGCCCTAATATCAGGAGGAATGGCTTTGCCCTTACAAGAACCAAGTACCAGGCCTGAGATTGATTTGGAACTTTACTTTTTAAGCCCTCTTCACACTACCGAAAGTTTGTTAACCGTAGTTTTTAACAGAAAGGTCTCCTGAGGTCAAGCATGAAATAAGTAAAGACTAGGAATATCATAAACACAGCTATAAAGAGTACGATGTAAAATGTCTGGTTAAAAACTGTTGTGGCTACAAAAACCACTACTTAAGACAAAAGTCTGTGACCACAACTACCACTGCAGTGTGTACAAGGTTGTTTATATACAAATAAAAAAGTTTGGCAGGATGCACAGAAAAATATAATTGACAGTTTGTTTTACAAGTGTATTCAAAATCCAGTTCTACTCATTGACATTGTTCTGCCGTGCGTTGGTATGTTCTCATACACACTGTCCTTGTGCGTGTTGTCCCAGTCTTGGTAGGGCGGATTGTACAGAAATGTCTGGTGCACGGGAGGTTTTGTGTGCTTCATTGGCAGTGTTTGAACGTAGCACCGTCCCAGACTGTCGTAGTGCATCAAGTCCGGTCGCACATGGCCGTAGCCGAAGGGGTTCTTGCAGGAGGAGTGTCCCCAGGTCTGGGTCCGCACCGTCGCCCTGGCCATCTTAGGATGATGGTATTGGAGGGTCCTACTGGAGGGAGGGGGCGGGGGCGGTGGCGGGGGAGTGGGCGGTACCTCCTGGTAGATGGACTGATCGTCGACATTGGCCGAGCTCGTTCGCAGCGTGGTTTGGTGTTGCTGGTTGATGGCGTTTTCGTTGCCGGAGTGGACCACTACGTGCAGTGTCGCCTGCACCTGCTGCTTCTGTTGCTGGCTTGACGAGGGGAGGGGTATTGTGGCGCTCTGTCTCGTACTCTCCGTGTCGCTGTCGGTGGACTCGTACAAGTTTAGGGATTCTTGATGCGCGATTGCTCTGGTGGGGGATCCAGTGGGTTGCTGAACATAGTGCATTGTCGTGAATTGCGAGTCGCGACGTCTCAGTCTAGAGTCTGACTTTGTGGAACGGCAGCATGTCTTCGGGGTGCAGACTACAATTGCGATCATGGTCGTCATCAGTATGACCGCACCAAGGATCAAATAAATGAACGGTCTAATGTCAAAGAACTTATTGCCCGAGATGGATACAACGCCCTTGAGTGGGGGCTCTGTCAACGTTTCCTCCCCCGTGTGAGTTGCTGTGGGTAGGTCAGCAATGCCTTCCATGTCCAGGAAGGTACTGACGTTACCAAGCGATCCCTGCTCCCCCTGTGCCTCGCACACAATATGGATGCTCTGAGCAAACAACGACAAATCAGTGACTTGCACCGACCTGCCCTCATCCCCAAGCACAAACCCTGGGGTCTCTCTCGTGATCCGAACACTGTTAGCATACCACGTGTAGTTCAGCGCCGACAGTCCCGAGTAGGTCGCGTTCGAGCTGCAGGTGAACACAATACGAGGATCCCGTCCTAGGCCGTGCTTGGCTACCACGGTCTGCGTTTGGATTCGAAGCGGCGAGATGACGTTAAGCGGCCCGACGGTACAGTTCCGGCTCTGTTTCAGAGCAATTCCTGACGCCATACAGGAGAGAACTGCTCCGCTATCCTCGGGAGTTATTGTCTTGTGGTACACGCTAATGGAGTAAGGGGTGGAAGTATAGTCGGCTAGGAGGTTCTCTCCTCCCCGCATCCATTGGAGTGCTACTGATGGTTTGCCGCCCGTTGACTCGCACAGGAACGTTACTCTCTTGCCGACAACTAAGGTGCCCGTCCCATCGCGGACTCCACATATAGGGTATTGACTCCCAGGTCTCTGGACAATGTAAAGCGATGCTTTAGGAGTGAAGTAAGGGCGCCCGTGATTTCGGGGGAAGCAAACACACCGGTAGTCGCCGGCGTCGGACTCCAGCACGTCTTGCACCTGCAGCGAAAAGATCCCGCTGGATTTGTTCCCCACGATGGAATAGCGTACTTGTATCCCGGTGTCGTTGGGAAGATGTTGGATGATCCGATGGTCCTGGCTGATGTAGACCTGCTTGTCGGAGCGGTACCAGAACACCCTGTTGCAGTAGGACAGGGTGGTGTTCTTCAGGGTGCAGGGGATGACCACGGTCTCTCCCAGGGCCACGTTAGTGTTTTGCGGTTCAATCCTGAAGGGACTTGCTGTGGCGACATGACGATGGCCTCCACAGCAGAAGAGTAAAGCCAAGATGCACATTCCTGTGGTTGCCATCTTCATCTCTCGTCGGTTAATAACACACTTCACGTTCACAAGATATCATTTCAGATTGATACAATGCAGTGATGATTTCATATAAATAGTTCACAAGTTCGTCTTGAGTGCAAAGGTCTCTAAAGTAGAAATCCTCAACTTCTCTTTGAATGAAGTGATTGTTTGCCCAAAGACAAATAGTTCAACCAATTCCAACGAATTGGGGCACCATCAGTAATGACTGCCCAAGTGTAAACTGGCTTTGGAACGGCTCTGCAGTGCTATTTCAAGTAATCCAGGCTTCCACTTTATAGCGGAGTTGATGAGAAAACGGTCAATCCTTTCCGCCTTGAGAAAGAATTCCGGTGCAGGAAGATGAAAAGAAAACTGCTCTCTCTTTTTAAAGACTAGTTCAACAACTCAAACACAGCCTAAAGCGAACTCTAGACTAAGTAGGTTCAACCCAAGAGTTCAGACTGCAGCTGTTGCCCAATTTTAGATGCCACTCCAACTATCTCCAGTCTTCTGCCAGTAAAGTCCAAAGTGATTTTCAATCTCCAGCCTACATTTTCCCCAGTGCATCCTCCAAGAGTCCAAATTTGAGTGGATTTAGAACTGTAACACCACTGCTTTCATCCACTCATCTAAACCCAATGAATTACATGTACTTGAGATTCTCTCAAAGTGATAACTTATATGTAGCTATATGGTAATGATAACCAAGGTGAGCCTGGGGCCACATTAGCAACTGCTGCCCATCCTGGCTGTACGCTCAAACAGTGGAAGGTTGTTTGCATGAATGACAGACAGGGAGGAGTTACAAGTGGAGCAGCCACTAGCAACACAGAACTCCAGTCATTATCACTGCTGGATGGGAAAGTGGGTGGAGCTTAAAAGTTTCTGCAGATGGACTTTACCATTTGGTGCAGGGGTGGTATATTACATGTACAGTAGTTGCATTGTGTACATGGGTGTACAGTGTACATGTACTCCTACATGCACTGTACATGTACGTATCCACATGTTCATTACATGTAGTTCCACTTGTACTGTTGGCTGACATTTAGGTTTTATACTTCAAGGTTTTGTTGCAAAAAGCTACACATGTACTTGTTATGTCTCTAATAAGATACTGTTGAAGTTACAATAATTATTAGTTTTGTGGTATGAACATTTACACGCTGTACAGTATGTGAAAAGTATGTCCTACCAAGCTAACCACTGGTTTTACAATGACTAGAATAAAGGTAAAAGCCTTTGAGGAGAAAGACTCTGGTACGGTCGAAACACCAGGTCATTAAAAAGAAATTGTGCTTATAGTTCAGGTTTTTTTTCTTCTACAGACTACCACATCCCTGCATTATACACGTACATTATATCAAGCCTTGATTGCATAATCTCAATTTGCCAATGAACTTGCACCTGCTGTACGAAAAAGAATAGAAATTCCACTTCCATCTTTTCATTAACTGTCTGGCACACAGTGACAGTGGATGGGGGTTAATATAAGGCATTGGACTCTATTGAATCGTGATTAAATACATCACTATGGTTAGAATAAACCACAAGGAGCCCCTCCCCCCTACTGACTGCATCAATGGGTTTTTTAATTACTTGTATTACATACGAGGTGTCTCGGTTTTTTTATAATTTGTTGATGGGAGCTGAAACCACAAACACGTAGTCAGGCGAGCGTTGAAACCAGGATACCTTGGCCAGTTTTGATGGATTTGTGTTGTGTAGTTAGCTGGACGTCTAGCGCTTGTCTTATGTGCATATCACCTGAGGCATGCAGTGATTAAAATATTAAAACGAACCAATCTGATGATTTATGAAGGATGGCCATTGATGGATGCGTAGTTTGGATGTGTTTTTTTTGTACAGAGCGTTGCATACGTGCTGGTCTGGAAGTCCATCTTTGAAAGGGCAAGGCCAATTGCAATGGGCACTTCCATTGGAAAAACTTAAAGTCTATGGGAAACTTTTGAAGGGGCACCAAGGCCAAGACCAGGGGCAACAGAGGCCATGGGCTCCACGACCTTTGTGTATTTCTAGGCCTGCACCTGTACAAGAAACTGTAGGAAATGTTAATGCCCTTGGACTCTGCGAGCTTAAGGATATCAAATTACACTTACTCATCCGCAGGTTAGCTGTCAGCAGTCAAAATTAAAACGTGCTGTGTTGCACTAATCAAAAACATATTTTTTACATCTTCTTGTGAAGTAATTTGCTCGCTTTCAAGGGTCTGCCGATATCAATCGTTTGAAAAAAAAGAAGAAGTTACATGTATATTTCATCTCGGGAGGCAAGCTGTTTTTATTTACAGTATGTGACCCCCAGGGGTTTGTAAACAAAGGCGATGGGGTCAAATGGCTGAACAGGCTGAAAGAAGCTTCTTTGGCAAGTGAAATATTTCCTTTTTGGGGTTTGCGTTGATTCGCATATGAAGCATTACATAGGCCTACTTGTTCATTATTCTTATTGTAATTAGATAGGGGTTGCTGTCTGGATTGTATTAATAATAATAATAATAATAATAATAACAATAACTAGTTCTTATATAGTGCATTTCACAATTACGTCTCAATGCGCTTTACATTAGTGCCCTGGTCATTGGGCCAATAACATTCCTGTAATCTTTCTCAGCTCCCTGGGGAGTATACAGCCCGGGCTGCCGTGGCGCTCCGAAGGCTTTTTCAAACACAATACCAACCTCTACCCTCGCAGGTACCCATTTATACCCCTGGGTGAAGAGAAGCAATTACAGTAAAGTGTCTTGCTCAAGTGCCATGACCGGGATTCGAACCCACACCCCGATGACTTAACCATCGAAACTTGAATTCGTGACTGGTGATTGCCGGATTGGGGGTGGAGCTTAATGCCAAATTTGTTTTAAACACGTTGTAGTTCTTGTAATACACACAAAGATTTCACTGTCTGCAGCCTTGGGTTTCATTGCAGATACAATTTAAACTTTTTCTTTTATAGCTCCACGATGAGGCTATGAGGCCTAGGACTCCATTATGGGATCACGATTTTCAAATCAAACCATAACAATAATTTAGCCATACTCCCATTGCGCTAGCCGGTTCCCCACATGTCTGTCTGATTAATCACCTTGTTTTGGTAGACAGTGTCAACGTGGATCAGGAGGGGACCCAAAGGAAACAAAAAGACATTGTTATTTCCTATTCTGATATGATTGATGGCCCATTAATAGTGTGGAGTCCTCTTTTGATAACCTACTGTTAACCTAGCAAGTTGTTAAACCCACCAGGAGGAAACGCGGCATTAGGTTTCCTCTTGGTTCCTTAGCAACTTAATACAAGGCAGTTATCAACATTTTATAAACCTGAAACCCACAGGCAAAGAAAACACTAAAGAGGGGCGCCAAGGTCAAATTTTGTTTTTTGATCCATTCATTTTCCAATAGATCGAGTCCTCATCAAAATGGAATAACAAATTACAAATCTCTAACCTCTAACAGGTGTAAAATGCCATTTTGGTGGATACCATTCAAGTACAATCTTTGTCAACATCCATAAAAACGTTCAATGATGTCACATTTCAAATATACGGTTTGCACATTTATGTACAGAGAACTTTTAGTACATTCCTGAATGTTGATGATATACAATCAAAACGGGCAGTGAATTTGGCCTTTTGTCTGGCACACAAATTTCCTTTTGTAATGTACAGACCCATTTGGTTTTTATGTTCGATGACGCGGTGTTTTAAATTTCCCTGAACAGTATCAAATAAAAGGACATTTTCCCTAACTTTTCAGATCAAATTCACAAATATAAAGATTAAACTAAGTTTAGAATGCTCCAGATTACACACTAGGGCTTTTACAAAACCAAACTTAAACACGAAGTTGACAACGTTCCGAGGACCTTGTTCCAATTCAACAGGCCTTTTGCCAAACTTCCAAGAGTTAGGTCCAAAATGCCCCACGGTTTAAAAACAAAATTCAGGAGAGAACCCTGGGTGAACTAGTCACAATCATGGCTACCAAGTCTTATAAACACTGGTAACTAGAAAGTACCTAGTATTCAGTATAGATCATTATTGTTTTGTTTCTCTTCACAACTCACACACACAGACAATGGATTAAATTGCAACCATAAAAAAAAACCACCAAATAATAAATCTAGTGTCCCATGGATATCATATTAGCTTCTGATGACAAGGAAGGAGAATGATTTATGGCCTGCTATTAGGACTATGATGCAAGTACAGTGGCTATCTTAGTACCACATGGCCTTCAAGAAGGAAGTGTGGGGGGGGGGCAGGGGTAGTAAAAGGATTCATTGTCTAGGGTGCGGTATCTTTAGCACCTTTCACACTACACTTTAATCCGGAGAATCTCCAGGTTAAGGAAACATTTAACACTGAGATTCTCTGGATGAAGTGGAGCAATCAACTTCACACAACACTTTTCAGGGCTAAAAGTTCTCAGGATTTCAAACCCAAAACTGGCTTAATCGGGGTAAAATTGAACCCTGCCCAGGACTAGGGTTAACCCACCAATCTCGGGTTTGGTATGGAACTGGGTTAACTTTTTCTCTGGGTTAGATATTGTAGTGGTGTGGAAGGAATCTTCAGATCAGTTTTAACCTGCATAGGAGACTTTTTACATGGGTAGCCAATTACACAGATAGTGTGAAAAGGACTTCTGCTTATAGAATGTAGACTGTTTTTGATTCCTGCATACAGTGCAACGTATCTTCACTTGGGACTTTTCTCTGCAGTCTCAAAGCACACACAGTGCTTTTGGAGTCCTCCGTACAGCAGTTCTATACAATTCTATACTTTTATTCAAATTCAGACTTCTTTATATCTACCTGGTGAATTTGTACGTGAGCGTGTCTACCCGATTAAAAGATATTATACACCATTGGTAGAGCTAAAAGCAAAGTAGTCGGAAACAGTGTTCATGGTTTGTGTGATCAACCGTGAACATGGAATAACAATCCTGTGAAAAAAAATTTTGGCTTGATCTTCTAAGGAAAAAATAGTGAAATACCATGCACAACTTACACTACAGCAAGTAAACACATTGTCCTTTAATTTTTTTTGTAACATTTGAAATCAGCTGTTTTGTTTTTTTGGTAGGTTTTCAGATACAGTTGTTCTCAATTTATGGGGCTGTTAAACATGTTAAACATGTGTGAATATGTACATGTACATGGTACATGATGTGTGTGGTAAACCATGGAGGTATTCCTACCTCAATGGATAAACCAATGAGCTAGAACCATTCTCATTGCCCATATGCTGTCAACTGCAGGGTATCAGCTCTGTCTAAATACACTGGCCCTGCTGCAGACAGACTACACCCTCAGGGTGACTATCCACCCCCCCCCCAATTCTGCTGGTACCAGGCAGTGTGGATTTGGTCAGAGGATTCATGATTACAATCAAACCAGATGAGCCAGAATATAAATTGACCACAGTGTAAACAGGAGGTAGATTTCTCAACAGACAGTGTTTTTTTATGGGGACAGTAATGGGAGGAGGAAACTGTGCTTCCCAATGTGGGTGGGCTGTGGGGGGATGCAATGCAGTCACATGACCCATGGAGGAAGGAATTAAATTGACCACGGAGCTCTGTAATCTTAACTTAGAAACAAGTAGGATGGGAAGTTTTTCACTTTTTTTTTTTACAATTTTATTGTGGTTAGGTGGGTCAAAAGAAATAACTGAAAGTTGGAAATCAGTTTACAATAAAAAAAGAAGAAGAAGAGAGACAACAATAATTGTTAAAGGGGAAAGTAGTACTTTGGTAGATTTGTTTCTGGTAAGCATAATTGTTTGTGCTTAAAGCGGCTCCATGACATTGGGCCCTGCACACTGTGCTTGAACTCTTTGAGAACTTTGTCCAGTAATTGTTTCATCATTGAGCTCTTTGTGTTCAACAAGACCTGGATTAATCCAATTAGCTGGACACCAGTCACAAATGGTGCACACAACTTCAAGACGTGGTATTTTTTGGTAGCCTTTTTTGGTCTGGTTAGCCACAAGTGTTTGCAGCTCCATGAAATTGGGCCCTGCTCTCTGTGCCTCTCAAACACTTTGAGAACTTTGGCCAGTAATTATCTCATCATTCAGCTCTTTTGAGTTTCATGATTATACGGTGTTCAACAACTTAAACAAGACTTGCGAAACCTGACCATTAAACTGGGTTAAATTGAGATTTAATTGGGCATGAAATTGGACCAAAATGCTTGGTTACTTTACACAAACAATTGTCAAGGGTTGAGACAATTAAACTGGCTAAGAGGCAAGGAAAATACCACTTGACTCTGGGGGGAGAAATCCCACTTCACAACATGCTGAAATGAGTAAAACCACACTGAGATAACAATGCTTAAGTGGGGAACTTTATCTTCACAGAGGAAAAACCACCAATTATTGGGGTCAATGGGTATGTAATTGCAAAACAAACACAAGTGAAGTGGAGAAGTGGTCAACAGTAAATAGACAAGGCACACATAAAGTGCCACTGATGTACTTTGTAGGAGTCCATAAACTTGAGCTCTGCTTACAAAGAAACCACACTGGCCACAGACAAATAAACTTTCTTTAAAGAAAAAAGTATTTTTGTATTTCAGGTTATTTGAACTATGTAACTTCCCACTTTTCTTCTTGGAAGGTAGTCTGGCAGATGCTCTTGAAACCATAAAAACCATAGGGCCTACATGTACATAATGTACTACTAGCCCACCTTGTTGGGCTGTTATGGCTCTCTTTTCACATCAGCCTTATTATAGTCGCCATTACACGACAAGGCCGATGTTAAAAGAGAGCCATATAACAGCCCGACAAGGTGGGCTAATGTACATACACTCAACACTACACACGTCGCAACTGTCCCACTCAATAAGGGCGTTTTCTGGAAGCTGTAAACCTGTTTTTTAAACTTTTGTGATGTGTGGTGGATGATCTTGAAGTTTTCCTAACAGCGCCCGCTATTGTTTGGTAGTAATGTGTGCGGCACAGAGCGAGGAATTGCGATAGTTGAGTGATACTGAACGACAACGTCTTGCACCAAGACTACTTGGAAGGTAGTGGTTAGCACTTAAGACTAACTAACTACATTAAATCTGCATTCTTAGCTTTTGTAGCAACAAGTACTTCATCAGATGCAATATGTACAAATGTAGGGGACAAGCCAGGTACATGCTATGTGTGCATAACTTTCTTGTGTATATAGGCCTGTAGCATACTGCATACACTACCTTCTTTGTTTTGTTATTTCCTTCTTGGGAAATAGATATGCTATCAGACAGTTTAAGGTCATGCAAATTTCAAGGAGATATAGTGGGGGACTTTTCCTCTTGCATTTTGTCTTGAACCCGGGGCCTTGCTCAATTGGAAGAACCCTTGCTCAATTGGAAGAACCCTTGCTCAATTGAAAGAACCCTTGCTCAATTAGAAGAACCCTTGCTCAATTAGAAGA
>CM021535.1:4929521-4958943 GCA_010994315.2 Pisaster ochraceus
TACAGTTTTGTACTGTACAGTGTACAGAATTCATGTACTGTATACAATGTACATGCACAACACACGGATCGTGAACAGCGTCGAAAGCACCGGTGAACCAACTGATCAAACGCAGTACAGCGAAATGGGGCAAAGGTTGACGGGCACAAAGTGTGCACTCTTAAAGCAAATATTTAGGCCTATCAACTCGATCACGTATTTTTTGTTAGCCTGTGCATCTACACACGTTTACGATTTCATCAATGGTTGTTGCAAATAGACAGACTTCAAACTTTAATTGTAAAAAAATCATACTGCAATATTATTGTATGTGGGGAAAAAGTGCCTTTATCACTGCGACATCACAAAACAATATTCCAGTTCAAACACCTCCCTTTGGATTTGCCCGGGAAGGGGGGGGGTTCAAGGTCACATCATCTAATAGCATCAAATAAAATGACTCTCTGTAACATTGCGTACAGCCATAAGATGCGAACTGTGAAAAAAAATTCACCTAAATACAGAAACAGTCTGTTTTTATAATTATGATTGCAATGGGTGCGAACAATAATTTCAAGGGAGGAAACGGTTGTTTTAACTGTAGTACACTTGCCTAGAAATAACCGTTAAAAGCAAAATATACCTTTGGTTTTTTTAACCATTCGGTTGTTTTACTCGTATATAAACATAGCCACCAATAAAGCTAAAAACCTGTGGAAATGTCTTTATAAGGTGGTAGTGTTTTTGAGATATCGCCGAATAGGCTATCTGGAGCGGTTATTAATGTCCACGCAGGAAGACTAACTCGTGATTGGAATACACAATCTGAGATGCCTTATATGTAGAAAAGTTTCTCAGATTGAAAATGTGTTTTAATCCATCTCTCTCTAAGACCGCATTCTTCAATAGGGAATCATTTTTCAGCATGTTATACCATAGAGAAAGGACCTAATGCTTCAATGCTTCTTACCAAGTAAGTTTACACGGCCGTTGATTTTTGGAGTAATAACCAAAGGTATACCCTCTCTTTAAACCCAACGAGTAAAATAAATAAGGCATGTTTGATCTTGGAGCTACCCAACTCAAACTTTCAAAGGTTAAACCATGGGGGAAGGTCAAACGCTCAAGTGGCATACACCCACAGCCAGACTCCCCAGCCGAGCCCCTTAAAATAACATCTCCATGGGGAATAGTGCTACACGAGGTGATTGCTTTAACATACATCGACAAATTAAAAACAAGCCAATACTGTAATGCAAGCACCACGTAGTACTTCTTGTTAAGTGTCTCACGCTAAAATTACTAGAAAGTTTAAATATTGCACTTTGTTTTTCCTCTGTTAGTCTTCTAGGCGATTGCTTTGACTTTCCAGGTGGGGTCAAACTTTGGTAATGACCTCCACCCTCAAGAAAAACTGTGTAGTTTCTATCTGATAGCCTATGGTAACAGTGGTTAGCATCCTGCGAAATTATTCAGTCTGAAATGCCCCATACCATACAGTTGTTTGATTTTTAGCTGTTTCGCAGCGTAGCGCAGCGAAACAGCTCTTGTTTTCGTTAAAGTTTTTATTTATTTATTTATTTTTTATTTATTTATTTATTTATTTTTTGTATTTTTCATTTATTTTAAAGGTTGTCGTTGTACTCCCGAAAACTCGCCTCAATGTGAATTTTGGAGGTTCAAATTTCCGTGGTGACCGTTTGTGAACTCTGCGGCCAGAAATGCGGCTGGTACCCGCGTTACCTCGCAAAACGTGGATGGATTCGACGTTTTTTGGTATAAATACTGTTGCATGTTTTTTTACTGTCTCCTCAACACGTAGCAATATACCTAGAATTTCATCTTTTAGAGGGCAAGACCATTTTCATTGAAGGGCACTCCCACTGGAATTTTTTTTTTTTAAGGAGAACCAAGTCAAAGACATGGGGCAACAGAGGTCATAGCATTCGTAACTCCAGGCACATTCAGCTGAAATTTCCATAGGTGACTTTTATTGTCTTTATTGACAATTTGACCTATACATTAGCATCACGTTTACAAAAACAAATTCATGACCGTGTACGTTTACTATGGAGGGTTTCAGCTGGTTGCCTGCATAACATTTCCCCGTCTGCGGCAGTGCAAGCTCTCATGAACCTTGCTATAGCTGAATAATTATGCCCGATTTTTAAAATTTTATGAATGTATATGTATTTATATTTTAAGCTAACAAGGTGCTCAAAGTAAAACCAAAACAACGCTTTTGTCGCTATAGGTTTAAGTTTTGGTTTGACACACTTTTGCTTTACGACAAAAAACAAAACAATTTGCAGACGTCTGAGTGCAGTTCAGACAAGACAATGTTTCAGCCTCGAAACAAAAAGTGAAAGTTTTACAATTCCTCAAGAGTTGTTGTGGTAATAAATCAGATCTACAGGCGCATCACTGTTTACAGGATCAAGGGGAATAGCAGAGTCATTCAGATAAAATAATTTTTAACAAAAGACTAGAGAAAAATGAAACCCATTCTGTACAGTTAGTTCTCAATAAACACACAATCAAACAACGAAGTGACAATATTGACAACGTGGTGAACGAGCCGTTCAGGGCTTAGGTTAGTTTTGTTTGTTTGTTTGGGTTTGTTTTTCAAAATGGGGTTTTATTTCGGTTGCTGCAATTGTTGATATAATAAGGCCTAGGAATAAACGCTAAATTGGTTCTGAATAGAAACTCAAATCATTTTTTGCGAAATTTCATAAAACCAGTCAAAGCAGGTTCGTTCGAGTTCGGCGAAAACCCACAAAAACCAAGGGCCAAACAAACCCCAGTTCAATACACAAACCTACAAAACTCAATCTCTCTCAGAGGTTCAAATCAAGGTTTGCCACAAACCAGGACTTCCGCTCCAATAAATCAAAACAATCAGGAATTTCCTTCGCGTCAAAACCGGGTCAGGAACCAGAGCATCACAAGGGAGCTGATTCAACAAGAACTGTGATCCAGTTGAAGACTTCTATTTGAAATCTTACTTCAGTTCTCATTATTATATAGGTTACACGAGCACTGGTAATCATGTCGACCATCCCCTCCCCCTCGCCCCACCCCCTGCTTAAATCACCTTATTGCCTTTCGATCACACTGTACAGACTTGAAGACATGTGAACGTTTCGAACGTTTCTCTGAAAACTTTGCCACAACCTTGGTCATGTTCCCTGTATCCAACAGTATGTATGGGTGCTAAATAGTGCAAATAGTCAGTGTACAAAAAGGAACCAGACTATTTTACCTTAAAGCCTCGGTCTGATTACATTAAGTTGAATAATCAAAATGGCCGCACCAGGATAAAGTTCTGCTGAACCACGGAGGAAGGAAGACTCACCTTCCCGCGTGAGTGACTGAACTATGGTCGGTTCCTCAAGAGTTGAATGTCCTCTTCTAAAATAACATTGATGTACAGTCCCTTTAAAAAGGTCAGTAGGAGAAAGGAAGTTTTAAAAGCGAAAGTGGATCCATGCCACCCCCCCCCCCAACACACTAGAACAAAGAAAGAAAGAACAATAATGAACTGCCCCACCGAGAGTAGTCGGGTTAAAACAAAGTATTAGTATACAGGATTTGTGATTATAAACAAAAATGGTGTAACTCAGACTTTCCTGTCAGGAAACTCAAACGAGAGGCGCGAGCGACGATAAGGGGCAATATTCTAAGCAACATGAATTGTTTTAATGTTACACTCTCTAGAGACAATCCTTGGTTTTAAACTTCAGCAAGTGAGCCTCAGCCGCAATGGGGGTGAGGGTCACTGACTATACAAAAACGTCTATAGCTAGAATTTCAATTCAAAGGTAAAGAATACCTTTGGTTTTTGCAGCCGTGTGATTGTTTTAATCCTATGTAAATGTAGTATAGATAAACACAATAAAACTAACCTGTGAAAATTTCATTTAAAAGGGGGTAGCAATTTTGAAATATCGCCGATACAATCCGGAGCGAATAATATGTCCACGCAGGAAGAATCATCCCAAATAGGAAAACACAATCTGAGAAACGTGTCTGACAGTAATCTCAGATTCAATTTTTGGAGGATAAAAAGTGGTTTATTTTTCCATAACCGCTTCTGTGAACTCTAGCGCTTCAATGTTAGACCAAAGGGGCTGTGAATGTTCAAGGAATCAAACAGCATTGTTTTTTTAACCGGGCAGGTGTACAAAAATCTGAAATTCCTCAACCCTACACATAACAATTGTAGTATAACACATATTTCACCATAGAGTGAGCTATTTTCAACCGTCGTGATACTACATTGCAAAAACCGGGGTGTTGACACCATAGGTGTTGTCTCATGTAAACAATGTCTCAATGATAAAATCAAAATTAACATCATAGTGTTAACATAACACCAACGTCATTGGTTTGGCAGAGTTTAGTGTTCTTTTAACACACTATGCCACTGGTGTAAATTTTGATTTGTCTTTGAAAAAATATAGGTGAAATAACAAGCATTTTGGAAATTTTCAAAATGGCCGAGTGCCATTGGTTGTTAAACTGCCAATATTTGTTTTCAAATGACAAATCTGCAATGGGCCTATAGCCAAATATCTTTCTAATGACAGACTGTCAGCCAAATTCCAAAGTAGCATCATCAACAAAGGCACACTCCCAATTTGCATATCAGTGTCGTACTTCAGCCCTGTATTTTGTATATTGTTTTTGCATCATGCTCTGGTAACAGACTTTCTGCATGAATCACTTTTATCCAAAGTGACCGTGGCCTCTACAACAGAATTATTTATTTTTGGGGGAAAAATATAACAATCGTTCAACAAAAGAAACACGACTCAAGGTCAACGTCATGTTCGATTAGTCCAACATACACAGTGAAACCGTTTAATATCATTGTCATGATAATTAATCATTATTAAATAGCACCATTGAAGTAAAAGAATGATAAACTGATTAAAATATGATTGCCTATAAGGAGTAAATTCTGCATCATCATCCTGTAGGCCTACAACATGAGTAGACCTACCATTGTTTGTACATTTAAAGCTCAGGATTTCCAGCAACAATTTGCAAATCAATGCAGTGTTCTCAATTAACAGTGGTCCGCTGGCCAAATGCCAGTTAAAACACTCGCGGACCAGTCAAAATTCACTCAAAGTGATCCGGCTGGCTAGTTCAGTGTTGAAACGCATCCACGATTGTGGACTAGTGAACAACCTGACGGACCACTCCCAGCAAAATGAAAAGTTAACGGCTAACCCTGAAACATTGTTATGTCAACACTCCCCGGGGCCAGGGTAGCTCGGCAAAACATCATGTGATATTTCCTCCCCTGTCACGTGATATTCAAAATAAACAGAAAACAAGGAGAGAACGAAAACATTGACAGTTATGTCATGATGGCTACACAGTTTACGTACTGGGACAGTAGTTATCTTGATGTTGTTGTTTCCCCATAGCAGATTAACAAGACAAACTACATGTATTCAGCTATTTGATGTAATAATAAAGCTGTTGCTACCGGTATGCGCACTCTCTTTGCATCAAGATAAGGTACATTAAGTGCTGTAATTAGCGGCAAAAATGCATGTACTGATATGCTCACTGTCACTGAATCAATATAAGTTACTATATCCTCGGTAATGTTGTACAAACTACTCTATAATATAACATATTAAAAAAAAATATAAAATACAGTGTTTATATCTTATGTTTGTGGGGGCTTACTTACATATTTACATGTACACACATGTACACTGAATCAAGATCATTGGTCTTATGTTGTTGCCTATTTATAAACCCTAGGCCTCGAGTCAAGATGAAGGCTACCATTCTCAAAATATCGAATGAAAGATGTAGTTTGGTTTCATTTTACATAAACACATACTTCCCACAGTTTTCATTTCATAACAAACGCGTTTTGTGACCCAAGGCGCCCGAATGCAAGGCGACGCGCGCCCCTTTAAAAGTCTGTCTTGTTTGTAAATGGTATTGATGGGGTCACCTTTAATGGCTCGTCACGATTTCAGACCTTGAGTCTTTCAACGGCAACCCCGACAGTGGCATTCACAAATGAAAATCTATTCTCTGAATGGCATGGATGATATCATGTCTGCAAACAAAATATCTACATAAAATTAGTATGTATTCAAATAACGGTAATTGAGTTGTGTAGACAAATAGAATTTTGGATTGGCTATGGACATTTCATTTAGGCACCTACGTGTACATACATGTAAATAAATGCGATAACTGCGTGTGTAAATTACTGACTAACAACACTTTTACCTCCAGGCTTGTTCGTGTACAAAATGAACATAATAGTATGTTGAGAAACAGTACAAATTGACAAACAGGGATATCGAACAGGCCAATAAATGCATATTCTGTTGAAATTCACGACACGCTGTCAACAAGAAATCTGGGCACTGCCCACATCTGGATCCAATTTAAATATAGAGGCCTGGCTAGCAGTGGCTACAAAGAAAGAAAAAAAATACCAATAAATAGTTTTGCTTGTTCGGATACACCGTTTCAACTAAAAGCGATGTAATAAAACAGATTTATGTACAAATTAAATTGGTCTGCTTTTCCACCATCTGAAGAAACAAACCGGGCCCGTCAAGGGTCAGTCCGTAAATGGGTACTTATTTTAGTATGAATATTTCACTTTGCAAGAAATAACCGACTTAAGCATGTTAAAGCACACGATCGCTGCGGAAAACAAGTATACAAGAACGTGTTAGTTTTAGCAGACAAAACTGATCAATCATAATCATCTCAATTTATATGAAAGCACTCGGAGCGACAATATCAGCATCGACAGTACCTATCTCACCATCTCGTTATGTGATATGCAGTTTCTCATAAAAAAAATATATAAAAAAAAGTCCGGAAGTTTACATCCCGTGTTCAGTACATTCGAGTGTGACGATGCCCCTACCCCCACTCTATGAATCATCGAATAAAGTCACATTGCGTAGCTCAATTCCTTATTTACACAATCTACAAATATACAAAAACCGGGAAAAAAAGTTTGAGTTTTGCACCTTCGTCAATGTGTCTATACATACATGTACATGCAGCAATTTTACATCTCAATAAAAAAAATTTAAAAAGGAAACGAGGAAATTTAAACGCGTCTTACAAAACTGTTACACATTTACGGGAGGGTAGGCTATACTTTTGGTAATAACTGTAAAAATTAATGACCATGACATTGACAACTTACTTGATAAAGAGCACCGGAGAGCTGTTGATGTTATCAGACATTGTTAGAAACGACCCCCTTTAAAGTAATGTAGTTTTTTAAAAAGAAGGTAATTTTCACCCCCAAAAAATTGAATCTTAGAAAGGCTTAAGGCATGAAGCCTTTACTCTGGCATCTGAAAACACACAACTTTATGTAACAAGGGTGTTTTTTTTTTAAATGATTTTCTTGCAACTTCGATGACCAATTGAGCCAAAAGTTTCAAAGGCTTGTTATTTTATGCATACGTTGGGATACACCAAGTGAGAATACTGGTCTTTGACAATTACCAAAAGAACACCCTGCCTTTTAATATTAACACAACCTACTAATGAAAGAACTGGGCCGACAATGACCACAACTTAAGGTCACAATCAAATACACTTAAAAAGTAAAGTAAAGTGAAGATGTACGAGGCAAAAATATCTGGTTCCGAAAATCTAATTATCATGTAAACCATGTAAACATACAGAGTGTTTTTTTTTTTAACTGGTGTGCTCGTTTAGAAAATAATTATTGGGATGTGTCCACACCCTTCAGCGTGAATGTAATCATGCGTGCAACTGTTATTATGGCGACTTATTGTGGTGATTGCTTTACTTGTTGCAAAGAAAAACACCAGTGGTTTTTTAAGTTTGGTGGCAACACCATGGTATAAGTCACCCATTATGCACCATTTGGGTTAATAAGTGGGTTTAATGAATGTACAAAGGATTTGCGGTTTATGTACAGGCTGTCGTGAGACTGGATAATGGCCCCCTCTGTTCAAAGACTGACAATAAAAACTCCTCGTACTAGCTAAAGGCTTATGTGATAAAAACGTACATAAAAGAGGTGGTGACTTTTCAACACTGGTCTTGCTGTCAACACACAACAAGTGCATTGTGCACACTACTACACAACACAAGGTCATTGCAAAACACAATATATAAAGCACATGTTTGAAAGCAGGCGTGGAATTTCACATCTGCAGAGGGGGCGTGGTATTTGTCATTTTTCTAAAGGTCTCTATTACAGAAATAATAACAATATATTGTTATTTCAAATTACACCAACAAAAAAATAATAGTTACCGGGGCAAACAGACCAGACGGATTGGAATTTTGACGAAATTATTCAAGAATTCCCCCAGTGTGAGCGTGGGCACACTGTCAAACTGCACATCACAGTGCCTGTAGTCTAAAAGGCAGGTTCGGCTTTGGTGACTCCCAAAAAAAGAAGAAGTAATTTTTATCCAAAAGCTTACTTGTTATAAACATGGAAATGGTAAGCACCCTGCGAAATTATTTCTGCCCCCGAATCAATACAAAAGTATGTCAACAAGTTTTAGTCTCAAAAGACAGGGTGAGTTTTGGTTGGAGATTCAAATTTCAGTGGTGTCTGTCTGTGAGCGCTGCGACTAGAGATGCGGTTGGTACCCGCGCGACCTACAATGGAGCTAACAAGTATATGGGTTCAACGTTCTTGATGAAAGTTACATGACAGCATTTTTTCCTGTTTTCTCAGCAAATAGATACTATTTTCAGTTGAAACTTTCACAGATGACTGTTGTACCAGGCTGATAGAGCCAACTTGTGTAGTATCAGAACTATACAATCAGTTCTATACTTAAAATATTACATGTATCCCAGTACAGCTTTCACCTTGTGATTATATTCTGCTAATTATACTCGGTCATTTACATCAAATTTTTGAATATTTTATATTTACCTTAAAAAAAACACCCCAAAACTAGTGGATGGAATGGTTGGTTGTCAAAACCATAATGCCTCTACATGTTACATCAAAAAGGCATCGAATATAGATATTGCATTTATCACATTGTAAGTTCATAAAAAACACATTGGGCCTAATGTCTACCTCCATCCATGGTTAGAGCAACTTTGCTTGTCCCCCATTCCAGTTGGTGAACTTTGACCTCAGGTAGGGTTCCATCTCCTCCCCTAGGTCCATAGTAATGTCCGGTCGATGACCCATGTTCTCATAAATGTTCTCCCCGTCCTCGTCCTCCTCATCATCTTGGACCTTCTCCGGGCTGTTCGTTTGCTTCTTAAGGTCCAGTTCTTCTGACTGTTGGATTGGGGCTGAAATGACTGGTTTGGGGTGAAGTTTGGGTTTCGGTCTCAGGGCAGGCTTGGGTTTCTTTTTAGGTTTAGACTCGTCCTCAGTCTCTGTTTTCTTTGGGTTGTCTCCCGTCTGCTGCTCAGGTTGCTGGTCCTTCTTTTTGATAGGCTTCGAGTACATCACTCCGATGTCACCAAAGTCATGCGTCATCCCGGCACACGATAAACGACCCACCACAGTGACGCGTGAGCCCGAGTCGTCCGTTGGTCGGACCGGTTGTCCGCCGGACTCCTCCGATTCGCGTATATGCTCCACTATGGCATCTCTGGGGGTGAGGCAGATTGTGACTGGTCTCGGATGGGACTGCAACATGGCAACTTCGGCGGGCCTCGCCTCATCAGTCGGCTCGACCCGAAGGGGTTGGGTTTCGATCACTTGAGTCTCGGTGTCTTGTTCGCTGGCAGTCGAGTTCTTCATGCGATGTTTCCTCACGAGGAAAATTATGCCTATTACTACGAGCACAATGAAGAGGGCGCAGCCAACAATGATGCCTGCGCTGATACCAGCTCCATCCCTTTGACCGTCTTCAGCCCTTGGTCTCATGTTCTTACCGCTCAAAAGGAGCTCCGAGATCAGAACCACAGTGCTAGCAGTTCCTTCCTCGTTTATCTCGTTATTGGCGTGGCACTTAACAATAGTTGCATTGTCGTCCTCCTTAACATTGATAATTCTCAAGACTTGGTTGTCTTTACGGACGACAACCTTTTCCCCGGACGACGAGATGTAGTCTTCAGCTGCCAGACCGGCAACTGTCCATGTGTAATTGGTAACCGTAGGTATACCCTGGCCGAAGCATGTGAACACAGCATCTTCTCCTATGCTTACCGGGGAAGTTGTGATAGAAACATTAGTCGGGCGATGGAATGGTTTCAAACTGCAGGTCCTAAGTTGGGGTGTAGCTGGTGTGTCCTCAACACACGTAAAGACCGCTCCGTTGTCCGTCTCTGTTAACTGAAGCTCATACGTGGCTTTGGGTTGGGGGTCTTGCTCAACCCGTCCCGGTAATATCTCATGCCAACTCATCCAATCCAAACGGGGTACAGGAGTGCCCCCCGATGATACACAAGTCAATACAACACTCTGTCCTGGTTCAAGATATACCCCGGTCGGTTCCATACTGCAAAAGGGATAGCCCTCATCTGGGGCAACAAAAACAGTAATGGTCGCAATCCTGGACTCCCCTAGATAGGTTTCCCCTTGAAAATACACACAGCTATACCCACCAGCATCTGACATCTGAACAGTCTGTATTTTGAGGAAATACTCTCCCGATGCCGAGTTGCCTTCCACGGTGAGCCTTTGCCACAAGCCCCCGGTGCGAGTCTGATGAAATACCTGGGTTCCCTTGGTAAGGTAGGCATCGGTCGGGTTGTGTCGGTACCAGTACACAGTGTACGGCGCCTGGTTAGGATCGTTGTTCACGGCGCAACGGAGGACCACGGTCGACCCCGGGGTGGTGTTCGTGTCCACCGGGTTCTCCCGAATCACAACACCGACGACAGCGTGGAAATCACCGTACACGACGAGGATCACAAGGACGAGCCATACTGCCATTGCAGATGCTGAGGATGACGCACTGAAGCGCTGCATCTTTGTGAAGGTTTTAATGATAAAACCAGCAGGGCAGCAGAGAAATAACACACTCCAGTCCACGTTAATACACTGGTGAAATAGTGTAGAATCCCAGAGTTCTCGGCGAAAATTCAGTTTACGATTTCATGTTTACACGGTCTTACGTGAGACCCTTGTTTGCAGCCCTTCTATTGTAGTTACTTCTACTGGTTGACACTGCACTCATTGTATCCTTTTTAGGACAAATATTGACAGATGTTTTGTCAACATGCTCTTCCAAAACAGAACAATGTTAGAATAGAATACACTTACACTTCAACCCCGGCTAGCCATGCCAGCAGTCAACAGCCACTGCACGACGAAATTAACGCACATGCAATGCACTCAGAGTTTCCCCTCCCCCATGCACACATGTACAGTACACAACGACTGTTTATTGATCATTACACTCAGTTCACGGGTACACCATCCACAGCATTACAAACCACCGACGCGACGCGACGCGTACCAGCCAGATCTCTAACGACACACACACACACCGCAGACATGCTCTCAGCCTTAATCACTAGCAGGTCAACACCCCCGAGATTAGACAACTAAAATAAACCCTCTGTTCGTTGCTTGAGGGTGCGGAAGGACCCACCATCGCTTCAGGGGTGGCCTCTGTGATTAGTGTCAGCTTGGATTTCGATCGTCAAGTCGTGAATACAACAAGGTTTTGTCCTTCATTTTATGATAAATGACACGACGGAGATGCAAAACTGCACTATATAAAATGCCGGCAAGGCTAAACCTTCTTCACCCATCCCCTCCCCCAGCTAAGTGAAGGGAGGGGGTTACCGGGGCACGTGCCCCCCTTGAAATATTGACTTCTGAGATTAAACATTACCAGAGTAAAATGATTCATTTTAAAAGCTTTAATGCTACGATTTCAATGTTTCAAAACTCCTTTTCCATGGTAGCCTAAATGCAGTCAAAATATATATTTATTTACATTCATCAGAACCGGATTATGTTGTTAAAAATATACTAAAAATAGAATAACAAGAGTACTGAAAAGGGATTTGTTGAAGAGAAATGCAAACGGAAACTACAGTTTTAGTTGTCCAAGAGTGTCCCGGACCCCTAGAAAAAGTGGTCCACCCCCTTACCCCCCCCCCCCAAAGTTGCCTACCCCAACCCCCAACACTAAAGAAAATAGACCTTGCTCTTTTTAAGGAAGAACAATTTCAACCTATTGTTAATTTAAACCGAATTCTTCGACATTGGCAATTTGCATGCAAACCAAGAGAAATAATAGCATTTAATGACGATGATTACCGGCAACCTAAGGTTAAAATTGTACATTAATTAATCATGTTCGAATATACGTTATCTATGACAAAATTCACCTAATTCTCGGTCGCTTTGTCCATGGAGGTAGAATTCTACCTCCATGCTTTGTCTGCACCCATCCGCCTTGAATGTTAATCTGATCCTAACCCGAACATCTGACGTCACACTTCGAGGCTCGTGAATAACGCCGGTACCTGCCAGACCGGATGTTGGCAGATGTACCTTTGACCTAGCAGTCAATTCACACGTACATGGATGTTCACATTACATAGTAAATAAAACAACACTATAGTGACGCTAGTTGCATGCAGCAGACGATAGTGCAAGCTGACAAACTACATCGTCTCATAACCTCGACCAATCATAACACAGATAAGCAAAGCTTACGTCACAGCACGTTTATCCAATGAAATCATTGGGTCTGTAAAACCAGTGCCTGTCTTTATCCATAAAGACAGGGGACCAGTCTAATCTGATCCTTGCCTAAGGACGTTGTCCAGAGTCATAAGGGTGCACCCCACTAAATAAACTCCCACAGCATAGGCCTACACAGTGCCAAATGCTAAATATTAAAAAAATACACAAAATGCACTTGGAAGCCTCACAGCTTTTTACCGTAAAGGGGACTATCCATTGACTCGAACTTGTATCCCTCTGCTCAATTTAACATGGAAAGTCCCTGGGCCCGTCGAGTTACCCCCCCCAAAAAAAAACACCCTTACACCGGTGAAATTTTCCAAAACGTCCGAGCATCAATCTTGAAAAATGTCCCTACACCTCCCAACAAATTGGACCATTTATTTCAGGGGCTATGTCATCCAAAATACCTTAAGTTGGAAGTCAACAACCCCCAGATCGCAACCGGGCAATAAAAAAAAAACTGTACCCTTTTTATTGTGCTCTCAAATATGTCTAAATAGAAAAAAGTTTGAGGCCGACGCTCTGTTTTCTCCTAATTTAGTGGGGTGCACCCATAAATAATACATTGTGCAAGACTTGAACATGTTGCTTAAACTCCATAGGTGGTGGTGGCTGGAGAAAGGGGGGGGGTGATCCTGTAAGACCTGTCAGCTATGACGTCACAATCAGAGTGGCGTTTGGGCCGCTTGTTGAGTGTTGGTCACCTCGGGCCGCACAATTGATAGTTCTTATTACGTTCAAATAAAACTACGAAATATTACACACAACTTTGGATGCAGTTTGTCGTGGCGAAAGATGTATACGAAGGACTTCATAAAGAGTTTTAACAAATAATCGAATAAGGGCCACTATACGCATCGTGGATTTTGCTCGGCCCTACCGGTTTCATGTTTCATCCAAGACCGCTGGGGTGGGCTGATGAGCTGAGCTGGTACACAATTCTCGATCTAGGATGTGGTGACATTTCGCACACAAGATGGGCGAGTGTACTGCAGTTGGCGCATGTGACAGCACACGTCAATGATACAGCGTAATTATTTGCAATGTACTTACACAACAGGGCTACATTATTACTGATTGTAGAGTCTGTCGTAAACAGGAAACGGTGGCCAGGGGTTATCTAAGGTCAGGAAATGATCCAATGCGCCTGTGTATACGCCCACCCCATCCCAGCGCCTTTGGACGAGGCGCTGGGACCGAGCAAATAATAATGAAGTGTAACTTTGAAAGACAGAGGGCGCACTATCGGTCCATGGTAAATACATTTTCTGTGGTGGGTTGATTTCAGTGAACCGCCGGGCATGTCTTGCACAATTATTATAGAAGGCTGCTCCCTGTCAGCAAAATTCTCCCTTCACTGGTTCGCTGCTCAAATGGCAGTTAAATTATCTAAAGACTATTCGAAATAAAATCCACGTGGTCTGGCTGGACAGGTCAGTGAAAAACATCCCTATTCAATAATGATTATGGCCCCTAGCGAAAAAGCTGACGGACTATTGAAATGACAATTTGAGCAGGTCCAGCTGCCTAAGTCAATAAAAAAGGTAAGGGCTAACCATGGTCAGTGTTCGCTTTAGAAGCTAGCTTTAGGAGATTATGTGCCTTTACCTTTCAATAAATGTCTTGGTTCCTTGTTTGTTACAAAATTGAAACAGAACACTGACAAGTCGATGCTACATGCGGACGGTCTTCATGGCAATGACGAAACTGCGGTTTCGAAAACATGTCATTCCATCAATGAAAATTATATTTGGCAGCAGCTATGGATTTTGTTGATGTGTTAAAACATTATGATCAGGTATAATACAGTGCTCATTAAAATACTGAAACTATAAAAGAACAATTTTAAAATACTAAGACTTAACTATTTATGGCTTATGAATTGAGACCGTTTTTAGAGACCTATTCACTGAAGTTTATACATAATTGAATGTGTCCTTGTTGCCGGGATGTTCATGTTTAAGATTGACCAACCTACATCGTGTAACAGCATACGTCCTGTAAGACATTACCGAGAGGGTGTGTGGAGAACCATGACGTCATCAGGATACAGACTGAGGTAGGAACGTAGACACACACACGCAGTCACTTTCAGAAACCATGGTTAGAAACTTTCCTTCATGGTTAGACATTACACATGTTATAGGTTTGGGCTGCCGACGCCATTTTAATTGAGGTGTTGATTTCTACTGAAGACAAGCAAAGTTTACTGTTCGAAACGTCGAGACCATAATCAACGGCTCTTTTCAGAGCCACTCATCCCCTTCCAAAGAAGGACCAGCAGAGTTTACTGTTTGAAACGTCGAGACCATATCAACGGCTGTTTGCAGAGCCAACACTCCTTCCGAAAAAGATTCACAAAATAGGCAACCTACAAGTCTTACAATAGTAGAGCAAGGGTAGTAGTAGTAGTGAGTTACTTACTGTTTTGTGGACCATTGATAACAGTTTCCCATATTGTTACAGTAATGTCCGCAAAACACTTACAGCGTTCATACTCAGTTCTATAATATTGATTTGCTAGCATTATAAAAAGAAAACATGAAATCTAAAATAGTACCAATATTGAATGCCATCACTGACTAAGCATTATATCACAAAAAACCGGGAACGTTATTTACGGTCACTTTGTTATTTTCCGGTAACTGTCAGCGTCTTATTTGATGACCCCTTCATGGGCTGGTTTAATGAAGTGAATGTGGGCGGGGGGAGGGGGGTGTGATTGGCAGCATGCAAGGCTACATTAATTAAAGGGTCACGTTGCCTCGGAGTGGGTAGACTTGATTTCAAGTCTGAGATCGCGGCTATTCCTCTGCATCAGCCACGAAAAACGCCCCCACAGATTAGCTATCACGCGTACGCCAGGAAGCTGGCCAATCAGGAGACGGCAAAAACATTACTGGCAGCGTCTATTACTAACAGGCTGAACTCTCTTAAAATTGTTGCTTTATGTTCATTCGATACTAAATTTGTATAGTCCTTGGTCCGTAGACAGTTTTTAAAATACATAGATAAGTTTAATGATATCTTAATGTAGTAAAACACATAACAAAATCATGATTCCTACTCCGCGATAACAGTTGCACCCTACAGTTTAAATGGGAGAGCTCACAACACCGTAGATGGTTTTGTTTGAATATTCATGTTATCGAAAGTTTTTGCAATTCCGACCAATCAGATTGTTCCGTCCGCTTTTGGACTAATTCGCCATAGGGTGTTTACAAACCGTTGAACAATGGTCCCAAGTCTGTGATCGTAGGCTAATGACGGAGGTTAATCTACAAGAGGGCGCTATTTCAGGCAATAATGTGTTGGCTATCGGGTAGACTAAAAGCCACGATCGCAGACTTGGAACCAAGTCTACGGAGTGGGCGATTTGGGCTCTAAAAAGCGTTTGTTATGGAATAAACTGAAATGAATATGGTTGGAAAGATGGTCTAAAAGTATAATATAATGATCTACACAATTATGCCATAAAATTATGTGGTTTTCCTTATACTTCGTGAACTAAAACGGTCCGCCATTTTGTAGAGTCAAGTGACTCACCAAAACGGCGGACAGTATTAGTTCACAAAGTAAACGGAAAACCACACGATGTCGAGTTTCAAGTTATAGATCAACACATGTTGACTCACGATATGGGCTCTTTTTATTATTTTATTTTGGATTGACCAAAGGAAAAACTTTCTAGAGCGTAACTTGAACCTGCTCCACGGATTTATCTCGACGAAGGCTGGGGTCGATACAGTGGACCAGGTGTGTAGCGTCTATAATTGCGCCAGAAAAACCAAGAGATGGCCATTAGTGCCGGCACTCTTTTGTAGCCCTATACTATTGGTGGTCTCCCTGTTGTGTCAACATTTTTGTTCGGCGTGCCAGCCAGAAGTCATTCAACCTGAGTGTATTACTTTTTTTCTAAAGCACACTGCTAATAATAACATTGTAGCAACCTTTTTTTGGCCAAGTTAAGACTAAGTCTGATCGGGGTGCGAGCACAATTATTGTCTCACCTGAAATAAAGGTAAAAACAACCAGAACACATGAGCAATTTCAAACATGAGATTTTTGACTTATTTGGAAATATTTTATTAAAAATCTAAAGATAGATTAATGATTACCGAGTATTACGCTTAGAGCTTTAGGAAAACGGGGCTAATATTATAAGTAAGCGGCCTTAGAAACATATTGCATTTTTTTTTTTTTTTTTTAATTTAGCTTTTCCATTGTTTATTTCTTTGGATGAAATTTGTGTTTACATAAAACAAAGTGCATACTTTGGCTTTAATTTCTTTTACATTTTACATACCCATTTTAGTGTCATGCAGTGCTTAACAATAAACAAGTAATTCATTAATAATAAATGCAATAATTATAACAATATCAAGTTACTAAAATGTCACATCAATTAGTATAATTCTCTTACAGAAATGGACGAGTTTCAAAGTAACCAACCACGTGACTTTATGTATATTTTTTAGAGAATACAAAAAATGTACTAAACTAATATCGCTGCTGCTTTTTAGCGCTAGGTGGCAGGTAAATTTCCATTGTTTGCGTCGTTAGTCTGAGCATGCTCAATTCCAAGAACAATGGATTTACCTGGTAAGTCTGCTGCCACCTAGAGTTCCCTAAGGTACAGAACCTTTTGCAAAACATGTCTTACTTTTTTTCTTCAAAAGACAACAACCCTGCACAGTTCAACAAAATAAGGTACAGATTAAAATAACTATAAAGATAATGGCGATCCAAAACTTTCAAGTGCTTAATATTTGGCGCGTTCTATTTTTTGCAAAACCATGGCAACGAAGAATAGTTATTGCTTTTTCAAGTTCGTTGATTGATTGATTTAGACCAAGTAGTGATTTGGTAAAAAACACTTTTTATTTTTTTTTTACAATTAACATTGTTTCAATCCGTAAAAGGAATGCCTACATTATTAACTAAATTAACCACCACTGAATTACTATAAATGATTCGAAACCACAACTTTGCACTCTAAAAAAATCCTGGGCAAGTACTGAACCGGATGCTGGGTCCCAAGTGACTTGAATCTCAGGTCAGGCTGACTCGGAAATTGGTCAGAATGGGATTCTAACCGTGATTCTGTGTCAGTTTGACCCATTCCTGGATCATGTTTGACACAGATTCCGGTTCACACTGACCCAGAAATGGGTCAGGTCCAGCGGATCCCGAATAGACCTTATGCGTATGACGTCATTTGAGTAGGGCGCCCTCGTTTAGAGGTCAAAAGGACGTTGTTCACTGGCCAGTCATGTGCGCCGAGCGTACAAATCTGTGCGTTTTCCATTGTTTCATTATCAGGTTTACCTCTAAGATGGCGGCTGTATGACGTCAATGCATAAGGTCCATCCAGACCGATTCTGACCTGATATGCATTTGTTCTGACGCGGAAGTTTTTAGAGTATGGGTGAAATACCGGCTTGAGCTCCGTCTGCGATTAAAGCAAACACTTTCTGTCCGGAGCTTCAAAACAGGCGTACGGAGCCTCAGCTGGACCTAAAAGCTCAAGCCGTGAGCTGTGGTTTTGAAAGGGCTTATTAGGCAGGATGCACTTTTGGTAATTACTCCACAAGTTAATGACCATAAAAACTTACTTAGTAAAGAGCAATGGAGAGCTGTTCTTATTATATAGTGCGAAACGGCCCCCTTTGAAGCAAATGTTTTTTTAGCGAAAGAGGTAATTTTCACCCTAAAATGTGAATATGAGAAAGGCTTTGGGCATTAACCTTTTCTCAGGCATCTGAAAGCAAACAGCTCTTTGCAACATTTGTGTTCTTCTTTTTCATTGTTTTTCTAGCAACTTCGATGACTAATTGACCATGTTGGTATACACCAAGTGAGGATTCTGGTCTTTGACAGTTACCAAAAGTATATCCCTGTCTTAAACAGAGATGTTGAAAATGAATACCAGCACACCACAGCATCTGCAGAGATACATCTCGTACCCTTTACCCACGTTTAACATTTCTGTTACCTTTAACACAATCTGTTGATATGTTTCAAGTAAACGTTAGATGATGTGGAAGTCAACATCACATGTTTTCAAAATAGCTGAGCGAAATATTAATACTAGTATTACATGTTCATATAGTTATGCTCTCATTATTTTTACCAGTTACAATAATGTGTTCAATTTGGACAATAAACTACCCGCCGTCAATGGGGAATTGTCCCCCGTTGGGTGTCCCTCCGTTACATGAGCTGAAGGAAGTTGATTCCAAAGAGGTGCTACTAGACGAAGTTTCTACCCACATCGCCTTGAAGGAGGGGGGGGGGGGCAGAACCTCCGGAGGAACATAATCTCCGAGTGCCACAGCAGCTCCCGTCACAGCCTCAATCTCGACACTGCGTTCTTATAGTCACTCTACATCGCCTTGGATTGTCTGATTTGAGCATACTCGGTTTTCTCGTCGTCGTCGTTGACGTCATCCTTCTTCGAGGGGAAGCCCGTCCAGTCCAGGTCGGCATAGACGAGGGTGAGCAGACTGCTCGCCTCACTTTTCCGTTTGTTATGGTCAACAGAGGACGGGGAATCCCTCCGCAGGCACACTGTGTTCTCGTATATGGACTCTCGCTTTCTAGTGTTCGCAGCTGCCGCCTCCTCCTGGAGTCTCACTCCAATTTCTGTGTTCTCGTAGACCGACTCCGTCGTGCGAATTTTCCTGGGACTTGGCGTTGGGGCATCGTCATGGTCAAAGGTTGAAGGAGGCAGCGCGTTGAAAAAGGCAGAGTATCGCTTGGCGGTGCTTGTAACTTCCATCGGGGGAACACTGTCGGTTTTCTGGGTTGACAGCTCGGTGACGTTTGGCATGGACGCTTTCCTCTTTCTCCAGCTGAAGGAACTCCGCTTGAACATAGAGGAACAGTGACTCTTGGATCGGATTGTGGACGCCAGCTGTTCGAGGAAGTCGGGATGGACAAAAGACTGTCGTCTGGTTGGCTTGAGGGATTTAACACTGCTGGTTTTAGGCTTCCCTGCATGGTTGAGATTCGGGTTGGCCTGCTGAGTGGGCTCGACACGATCCTGTTTCACATTATTCGGTACAACGACTATGTCCAGTTTATCGATACGCCCTCTGCTGTTCAAGCGAATGTTCTTCTTTTGCACTGCCGGTTTTTCCGTCTTCTCAATCACTTTGATTTTGATCAAAACTGCGATCAACACCAAGACGACGATGATGAGGATTGTAAAGCCGACAGCTGCACCGGCCGTGAACCCTCCCGGGCGTTTGGGCCCAGGCTGAAGGACTGAGTCCGACGAGTGTCTGTCCGTGGTTATCTCGTGCTGGGTTGGGGTACCCAGGGTCGCGGGTTCGGGGGTTAATTCTTGGGAACTTCTGGGCTTTGAAGGATTATTCTCACCTTGTTGAACAGTCTGTGTATGTATGATATCGGATTCTGGATCTTGAGTTTCAATCCATCCGGGAATCGTTTGAATAGAAGATGTGTGTACAGTCACGTGATCCGTCACGTGTCCACTGGTAGCCAGACCTCTGGTGATCTGACTCGGTGTAACTTGATCACGTGGATTGGGCTTAGGGGCGATAGGATTAGTCGGATTCGGCTTTGGGGTCATCTGATCCGGCGGAACGGCATCCCCTGGATTATGTATAGGTTGGATGGGGTCCGGTGGATTGTTGGGCATTTGTTCACGTGGATTAGGCAGTTCCGGCTCCATGGGATTAGGTATCGGTGGGAGCGTATTGCTGGGGTTAGGCTTTGCCGTTGCCGGTGGTTGGGTCAGTACAGCCGGTAGTGTAGAAGTGGTCGCCAACCGCTCCACTGTCACCCGTAACGTAGCCTCACCTATCCCCTTCATTTCCAGAGGATTTCGTGCCACACATCGTACCGGCATGTCGTCATCCTTTTCGGTAATGTTCGTAATCAGCAGAGACGCGCCTTCTTTGGCAACGACAAATCGTCCCTTGGTCTTGGTCACTCTCGTTATGTCCTTCCCTCGCCCCACTAGCCACCGGTATCGCAGGGAAAAGGGGAGGCTCGTGGCGAGACAGAAGAACTCTGCCGTGTTGCCGACTGTAACCACCTGAGGAGACGAAACAGTGACGTGAGTGGGAACCTCGAACGGGACAACGGAGCAAGTTCTGGAGTAACCTGTATGGGGGGATGTAGAAGCGCAGGTGAAAGTTACGTTGTTGTCCCAGCCAGTCAGAAGTCTCCTCAAGTAAGCTCCCGTCTGAAGGTTGCTGGAATTTCGATGAATCGGGCCGACTGGCGTGTTTTCGCGGTACCAGGACAGCGTGGCCGGCGGGTCTCCTCCAGCGGAAACGCAGGAAAATGTTGCATACTGCCCGTTTTTTTGATCATTAGGCGCGACGGAACACTTAGGATACCCCTCGCTGGGCGGAACGGAGTCCCGCACGACTAGCCTCGCCGAAGATCGCTTCGTCACACCGTCGGCTGCCAACGCGATGCATAGGTACTCGCCCTCGTCTGCCGCCGTTGTCGACGAGATGTGAAGATTGAATTCTCCTTCCACCACGTTCCCATTTACGCTATACCTGCTACGTTTATCGACATCCAGTGTGGGGTACAGTGTCCTGTCATTGCTGATGAACTTGAGAGAGTTTTGCGGATTCGTCCAAGCCCAGAACATGCCCTGAGTGTTACCAGTGATGGCGCATCGGAACGTGTGCGACTGTCCCGCAGTCACTGTTGCATCGGACGGCACCACCCGAAATACAGCCGCGTCTCCCGGCAGAACACACAAAACAGTGCTGATAAAAACAGCCCACCAAACCATCATGTATTTGTTCGGTTTGCCGTACCCAACCAACAGTTACCTGTCTCTGAACTCCAGCAGCACAAGAAAAACGCTACACCGGGATGAGTTACGATTTTGGCGTGGCAAAACAAAAAATATGGCGCCTACATCATGTTAGATGTTGTATATTGCGTAGTCCTTACCATGTATACATGCAGGCATTCGTTAAAATAAACTCGCGAGCTCCGCACTCGGCCCTAGATCACGGGGTGACTCATGCCAGAATTGCCTCTTTCCACCCTAAGGAATAGGTGATATATTGTAGGACTTAAGGGGGACCCTCAGCGAAGTTAATTCGTACATCCTTCATGGCTATGATCAAGCTTTAGACAAGTGACAAATATGTACGTCAATGCATCTCTAATAATAGTGAACGGGAAGGGGGGTAAAAACATATGGCATGGACGGCAAAGAGTGGGAAAGAGGCTCCGTTATGCACAGCGTCTAGAGATCAAGAACAGGTGTAAGAGGCACGGGGGTGGACGGTGTTCACTTGCTAGAGTAGGGAGAAGAAGAAAAAAAAACCTTTGGAAATCTGAATGAGGATACTTAATTAGTACAAGTAAATACCGATTATTTATAGAAGTTTCAAAAGCTGTGATAATGCACAACAAATACCCGAAAAACACGGGCTTGACAAACACGAGCGTACAAGGGGAGGGGTAAACGTTACTCCTTGCTTAATGGGGCCGAGGGGTGGATTTGCTGCAAATTTTTACACAGATAAAAAAAAACACACACACACAACAAAGTTTTAATACCAGATCAAAGGTAATTTTGCTTTCTCTGTTCATTATGTTTTCTTCTTGCTTTGTCCGAATTTAACCAACTGTTTTGTCCAAACTTCAAAGGGGCAGTTGTTCCCCCTGTAGCATGGGCACGGGTTGTCCGCCTGATACATTCATGTTTTGAATTCGGTTGATGAACCAAAGCACATAATCCTTTTCATTATTTTAATAGTTAGCCCCCCCCCCGTAACCCCCTCCCCAAGCCCAACCTTTGTTTGCAATAAAAGGTTGTGAACACATAGTTTTCACTGAAAAACTGTCCGAGAAAAGAAAACAAAAGCTTCTCACACAATCGGTGAACAGCGAGAGGCCATGTTCCTGACACTGGGTGACTGCACCTAACGAGATATCTTTCACAGTGTCATTAAGACAGAATCGAAATTTGTGTTGTTTGGTGGACATTTTTTTATATATCTGTAACCGGTTTACATACAAACAATTCAAGTTGATTAGGCAGAACAAAATGCTCATGTGTTTTTGTGAGGCTAAATCAAGCACTAATAATAAACAAACCATGCGACGTTTTTTTTTCCTGACGTCGTTGTTATCCGAAACAGTTTTTTACTCCTCGGTTTGAAGAAGACGGGGCGATAGATCCAGTGCCAACACAGCATTTACACAACTATAGATATTCACAAATGTGCACATAACTTAATTACACGGTACCATAATAAAGATGGTCACATTGGAAAATTTCCCCTAATTATATTTTTGACTGAAATGCTTTTTTATTTTTGAGAAAATGGTTACTAAAAGTGGTTCGATCTCGCAGATTATTATTGAGTTTAAAACCTGATGCTATTTTAAGACAGTTTTTCCCCACTACTTCCTTGTGACTCCTATGACCGATTGACCTTTACATGTTTGTTATTTCATGTTTATGTTGAATCTCCGAAAGTGCGGATGCTGGTCTTTTACAATAGTACCAATGTTGGCCGACCTGGTGCTTTACAGATCATACTTTGGTAATTTCAGAGCCATCACCTTTCACTTATCAAGATGGCGACAGCAGCCATCTTGGATTTAGAGGTCAGGCTGATCCCCGTACCCTACACTCATCACATTCAAGTTCATGTGTTATGCCAGGAATAGTTAAAAAATTACACCCTTTTATTTTGTTCAAATATTATACTGCTGTTCTGGTGCCAGAAATATCACATTTAACAATTTTCAAGATGGCCACGAGGGCCATCTTAGATTTAGAGGTCAAGATGATGTCCAAACTCGCCAATTACCATTCGAGTGCATTTGTTATACCCAAGAAAAGTGGATATTGGCATTCAGTATTGTCCGTCTAGGTCATGGGGGTGCCAGAGCTATTAGTCATGTTTTCCAAGATGGCGTCGGCGGCCATTTTGAATATTCCACACAGCTAGTTTTCCATTTAAATGGTTATTGAAGTCAAATCCATCAATGAAAAAATCAACATGGAATCCAAAGATTTTAACCCTACATTCACACAGGTGACTTTTATTGTACTTTACTTGACAATTGTCCTTATAAATCAGCGTTACGTTGACAAACACCAAACTGTGACCTTATACCTTTAAAGGTAGGTTATACTTTTGGAAATTTCCAATGAGACCAGAATCCTCACTTGGTGTACCCCCAACATACATAAAATAACAAACCTGTAAACATTTGGGCTCAACTTGTCAATGGAAGTTGCAAGAAAATAATGGCAGAAAACATAAACTCGTTGCATAGAATGTTATTGTATGCTTCCAGACGCCTGAGAAAGGCTTCATGCCTGAACCTCTTATATATATGTTTAAATTTTGTGAGCGAAAACATTACCCCTCTCTTGATAACTACGGTATAATGATTACTTCAAAGGGGGTCGTTTCTAACAATGTTTTATTTAGTATCAACAGCTCTCTCCAGTGCTCTTTATCAAGTAAGTTTTTACGGTCATTAAATTTGGAGTGATTACCAAAGGTACACCCAGCATGTTTTCGCTATACCCCAGTGACGTGTACCGACAAGACAGGAATGGGGGATAGTCAAAGAAAAGGAAGGACGTTGAAAACCTAGTGTCATTTACAACGCGGTGTATTGGACTAGACCATAATGCAAAGTCACACTGTTATGCATAATCGCTTCTATAGAAAAAAAAATCCCTTTCCCACCCCCCCAGGGGAAGGAACAGCGGAATTGCTTAAATCAATACGTCATTTCACCTGACCATGACTAAAGGGTTATCAGTTCAGTCGGCCAATGTTACCCAAACTGCCAGACAATGGAAGTAATGTGCATAACATTTTTGGGGAAAATAACCCATCACACAGACAATTAATATCACATAATGTATTTAACAAAAATCTCTCTCCACCCCTTTTTTCGAAGTGTCTTTTTATCAGAATGAAAACAATAAGCAAAATAATTAATCGAGAGAAAAAATTAACAAAACAAAATGTCTGACAATACAAATGAGAGAACCTCACCCAGTACGACTCTTTATACCCTGTACCCAAGCCCAATTTCGTGGCTGCATTAACTGGGATTCTGGGTCCCGTTACGGGACCGCAACCATTTCTGGGTCATTTCATTTTCATTTATTAATTCTGGCTGTAAAGCCAAGGGCTCTCAGAAGAGCAAACTTTATCACTGCACAAGCCAAGAACCCAGTGGAGATGAAGACAGTTTCAGTTTTAGAATGTGGGAGGAAATACCCAGAGAATTATTCCACAGGGAAAACCCACGCAATCGGTCACGGGCTGAAAACTCAATCCACACTATAGTGCCCCCGGCGTCAGGCTGACCATGAAACTGGTTAACCATTCTGCGTCAGTTTGGACCATTTCTGGGTCAATTTGACACAGATTCTGGGTCACACTGACCCAGAATGATTCAGGTCCTACGGGATCCGCAGTCCGGATCAATTCTCATCTGGGATTCGTTTAGAGTGTCAGGCCGCCTCTAGGCCTATCTGTTACGTTGCCATTTTGTTTATTTGTAATAATGACTATCGATTTGCATTCTACGAAACTAGATTACTTTCCGATTTTGTTAAGAGATGCCGCAACTGCATCAAGTCATTCAGTGGCTACGGCTTTGCCCAGTCTTAGCTGCTGCCGTAGCCATCAATTCGGACACACGGTCGTGCAATGATTTGAAATGTAGAAAGAAAACAACAACAACAATAACAACAACAACAGCAAAAGTCGCTGAGTGATGATGACAACGTATTTTTCAACAAAGTGAAACTCAACATCAATGTTTTCCGGTTTGGGTTAAATTGCATCGTTCGAGTGGGAGATTGGCCGCTCCAGGATGCCCAACTTTGTATGTATACAAATGCACACTCATTTGATCCAATTCAATGCAATGTTACATTCTTTTCCACATTAAGTCATAAGAGTATTCAAAAATACTTAAAAGACACTTTAATATAAACCACAAAAAACCTGCTATAAGCAGGGAGGGGGAGGGGGCGTGTGAGGGCATTATCTTGAACCCAAGGGTTGTTGTGGAATGCCAGGAGGACAAACAGACACTCATCAACGGAATCAATTAGAACGCAAGGACAGGTTGCGTCAAAACACTGAATTCAGGGTCAAAGAATAACGCGTAGGCCTATTACACTACTGGTTTCAATTAATTGGCTATGAAACGTCTTTAATCGCACTCAGCCTGAGCGCATCACACAAATTAGTAACTGATCATTATTATACAAAGCCCCGCTAGTATCTACGGGCACTCAAATATTGTTTGTAAATCAACAATGTGAGGTTTGTGGCTTTTATGGGTCATTGAAACATGGTCCATAACTGTGCCCCAGAATTGTTCACTTTTAACCGGAATCTTTTTGGGTAGAAAAGGCCCCCGAAAGGTTATCATTGTATGCCCACGAGTGTATAGGGGACCCTTTTCCCAGAGATGGAGTCTCTGCACTGCAAACACTGGGTTGTTCATTTGACACCATGGGTGAAGTCACATGTAGATACAAAATAAGAATCAACATTTACATTATCGGGTGTTAAAATAACGCTAATTTCTGCCAAAACAATTACATGTTATTTTAACACCCTATGATGTGAATTTTGAATCCCTCTTCGGTATTCATAACCATGTTGTCAATTTAAACACCCTTGTTTTTGCAGTGTGGCCTGCTGAGCGGGCACTGGGCACAAAATCGACGGCTTGTACACCTTCCACAAAATTTAAACAAACAAAAAAAGGAGTTCAGTTATAACCAAGTGCTATCGATTTGGTTTCAAGAGGCTGAGAGACTTTTGAACATTTTACTTGTTGCGTGCTTGTTTCTACAGGGACCGTATTTAGTGTGGTTCACTGAGGATCACACAGGAAGTCATAGAGCTAAGCCATTGCGAATACCACGGATATTACTAATCGCGCTGTTTCATGCCTGGCCTACTGAGCGACCACCGCAGACGATCATACGAAGCACTGTTTTGGCGGGAAGTTGTAGTTGCTCCCTTCATGATACAGTTTCTACAGTCGAAGTTTGTCTTGTTTCGGATGGCCGTGATGACTAATGCATCGCTATTAACCGGGGACACTGCTCAGTGTTTTGGCTAGAGAGGTGCCGTGCTTGAATTTTTGTTTTGAATATAATAAAGGAAGTACAAGGCGGATCGTTGTTTCTTGTACAAGTTCAAGCATTTTGCTCTATGGTTCAAGGTACACATGGACTCTGGACAGTCTTCATACATGCAGCAAATAAGAAAGCTTTTTCCCTTGAAGACAAAGTGATATAAAACGACGAGAGGTCATTCTAGCGGGCATTTTTAGTGCCAGGGCGTAAAAACATCGATGTAGAGATTTGATGTCACCTGGAATCATAGGTTTCAGGTGACCCTTATGATGTTCCCATTTTCGAGCCAGCCGTCAAGTGTTGAAAAAGGATCCCATGCAAAACAGGCGGGAAACTGAGAGAGGTCTCACGCATTACTCATTACTCACGCTTTACTTATATGGGACAAATTTAAACTGCTAGACGGGTGGTTGTGTCTTTCATACGTTTTTTCCTCTTCAAAATGACACCTTCATTACAGCTAAACGCAATTAGTGGGTACCATGTAATTGTTTTAAATGACCTCTCAAATAATGACAAAACAGAAGGTACCATCAATGTTGCGAATCAGGTTCCACGGTACAACCCCGTTTTATGAATCACACTAGAATGGAACCACTGATGATCTGACGGGAGAGCGCCCGTTCGACAGTATTGTGTAGAACACTTCAACTCTTGGGGGCGCACTTTACAAACTGTACATTTGAAAAGTTTTACTTTTGCCGTTTAAAACCTCCAAAAGGTGTTGTTCGTTGGTTGCTTATAAATGAGGTACATTCACAACAACAACAAAAGAATAAAGTAATTAAATCACCATTAACTTGTTGAGCATTTTACAGTGTGTTGTGAAGGGTCGGATCCCAGATCCTCACCCCATGGAGGCTGAAGTCAACACAAAATGGTTTCCAAATTTAAATACTAGGGAACAACGAATATTGCCAAACATCTAACTAGCGAAACCACGGGTTGCAAAACATACTTGCATGAATCATTACAATAAATAATAAGAATTTAGTCTTAATAAATGACGTACGTATCTACCAAGTTACTCCAGGTGCAAGGCGCTTGAACAAACAGAAACATTTAAAAAACGTTTGATATTTTCAGTGTCACTAACGGGCTTCCGTACATACCTGTCAATGCGATACCGTTACGTAGACTACACTTCTGGGTTCAAATTCACGGAGCCGCTTATGCGCCAATATATTTATATATATATATATACATAAGAACAAAAACATGCTTACCGGAATAAGGAAACCAGCCACATTACCATTCCACATGTACACATTGTGACTGATATCCGTCTCATTTTTGCAAAGCAGAAAGCTGTTAAGCACTATTTGCTGCTTTAGCAGCTCTATAAAATTGTTTCCAGGTATAAGTTTGATACAGCTACCATGCATGGCACCAACTACTTTAATGTATAATACAATTCGAAATTTTCTACCTTGAATGGCTACGGTTTAATAGACCTTTATAATTTGCCGTTGAAGCTGATTTGATAGCAACTTTGAGCAGCAGTCTTCGCCAATTACTTCACACTAAACGGTCTAAGAGTGTAAAGGGTTGTAATGTTCATATCCGAAGAGCAGACTCGTATGCATTTGTCATTATACGATGGCATGATCTGGCGCTGCTGAGAAACAATCCCCAAAGGGGGGAAGTGCATTTGTTTGTCCAATTGCTCTTGTGACGATGTACACTGCAAAAGTGGTTGAGCGCCATTTTGGGGGGACTGTGCACTGCAAAAACTGGGTTGTTAAAATTGACACCATTGGTGTTGTCATGTATACCGAACAAAATATCAAAAATTTACATCATATGGTTTTAAAATAACACTAATTTCTGCCAACACCATGTGATATCGATTTTGATTCTCTTATGGGTATTTATATTATGTAACATCACCCATGGTGTCAATTTTAATACCCCAGTGTTTTTGCAGTGTCCGGGTAAAAAGGATAATGGCGCTCAACCATCCCAAGGTTTCTTACAAACTAGGATTGGAAGGTGCCCGTTCTTCAGAAGAAAAAAATAACCCCAAAACAAACAATAATATTGATGGTGACCAAATACGAAGACGTTTCTTATTTTCGTAATATCCAAACCAACAAACACGGTAACGTTTCACCGCCTGTGTATTAATTCAACTCTGCTAATGTGAAGGGTGCTCTCTCACCCTAATGGGCAAATGATAAAAATACAGTACAGTGTATACACATAGGCCTTTTCTCTGTACCCGTTCCGGTGGTACCATTGTGTTCTCTCACTCTCGCATTGAGCATACAATAGAATGTTCTACAAAAGCCCATTCAGGAAACGTTGCGGTGGCCATACCCGGAAATCGGTCTCAATTCTGCCTGATTAGAAAATGGTCTGTGCATCGGGCCACGAGCGCCTAGATCCTCCATCCAGTTTGTATAGGAAGATGTATCACTACATCAATACCATCCTATGCCCTTTTGAGATCTTCTGCAAACCGTAAGCAACCTCAAGTCATTTGACTTTACTTGACAATAATTGAGAAGTCACCAATGCTCACGATGGTGTGGAAAACCCATTATCAAAATACGGTTTTTGTTGGACATGGGATATGGGCCAAGCGGATATTGAGCTAGTAATTTCCGTTC